>VZTM01012141.1:464713-474900 GCA_013400555.1 Jacana jacana | reverse complement strand
GTGTCCAGTTCTGGGCACCTCAGCACAAGAGAGATATCGAGGTGCTGGAGCGAGTACAGAGGAGGGCAACAAAGCTGGTGAGAGGCCTGGAGAACAAGGCTTATGAGGATCGTTTGAGGGAGCTGGGACTGTTTAGTTTGAGGAAGAGGAGGCTGAGGGGAGACCTCATCACTCTCTACAACTGCTTGAAAGGGCACTGTAGAGAGGTTGGTGCTGGTCTCTTCTCACGGGCAATGAGCGACAGAACAAGAGAGAATGGCTGCAAGCTGCAGCAGGGTAGGGTTAGGCTAGACATTAGGAAAAAGTTTTTCACGGAGAGAGTGGTCAGTCAGTGGAATGGGCTGCCCAGGGAGGTGGTGGAGTCCCCATCCCTGACTGTGTTTCAGAGTAGATTGGATGTGGTGTTGAGGGATCTGGTGTAGGGGAGAACTTGTAGAGTAGGGCTGATGGTTGGACTTGATGATCCCAGGGGTCTCTTCCAACCTAAATGATTCTATGATTCTATGAAGTTTGCTATTTAGCAAGACATGCAGTAAAATAGGGGATTTCTTGAAAAACAGATTTTTACATTTACATAATGGCATGCACCCAAGCCAATTTTGGAATCTGAATTGAAAACCTGACCTGCTATAGCTATTAGGCTAAGAAAATACACATAAATCTTGGGTTCCCAGCACAGGGGTTTGCTCTCAAACCATAGTGTTTTCTGGCAAACTGCTCTTCATAAAACCGAGTTGTGGGCTTCTTTTTCTGGGGGAATTTCTTTAGTGTCCTTGGTTTGCCATAATATATAAAAAGCTCTCTCATGTGCAATGTATACTCTCAGGTACTGGTCCAATTTTCAAGTCTTTTTTCTAAAAGTGATTGCAAGGCTCCTTTTTAAAGTAAGTCCAAAAATCCTACTTTCCCCATGTGAAACCTGTCTAGTTTTCAGCGACAGCAAACCTTGGCTGGCAACAAGAACTACAGAAATAAAGGAGAAAACTGGAATTAAGAATACCTTTCAGCATAAAAAACCCGGGGAGTTTTTCTGCCATAGGCGCTTTCGCTTCTAAATCTAGGGTCCATTTCTTCACTCATGTCAGGATCACAGTCCATTCTGTAGTATCTTCTACCAAAATCACGATCCTCATCAAGTCTGTGATGCTTCCTAATGGGAATTATGGATTGGCTAGGAAATCCACGATGCCTTCGACTGGGAACATCCCAATCCTCATCGAGCCTTTTACTTAATAGTCGACTTCTTAACTCAACCTCATCAGCTAACCTGTGATACCGGTCTTCCTCCAGCCATCTCTTATTTAGCAGCTCTTCGTCTTCTGTAGAAGTAAAGGCATCCTTTTTGGGAGGTCCCACACCAGTATTGCAGGGCTGTGCTTCTGTTCGTAGCTCTGGCTGGAGTCTGGTGACAGTAACAGGTCTTTTATTCCTGTCCATCTCATTCTGTTTAACGGGGGAAAATAAAATAATATTAAAATAGATCAATACAAACAAATTGCACTGAGCAAAATCTTGGGTTTGTAATTCTTCAAACAAGCCCTAAACAGGTACTGCAGGAAAGATAGGAGGTGAGCAAGACAAATACTTCAAGGAACTCGTAAAAGTTAAGGATTTTTCCTCTTTTTCTTTGAGGAAAAAAAGCACTCTTTCTTTTATCTAGCATTTTTCAGAAGAACGGCTGTCAATCAAATCTCAGACAAGCCTTTTACCAACTCCATTTTGACCTTCAGATTCAGAGGTGCAAAGAATCAAAAACCTCTGAACTTTATACAAGAGACTAGGTATTTTTATGCTATCCTGATTCAAGCAAGTCTGAAACACTTCTTACCTCTGAGCCCAACCTTATAACCTGATCATTTCTTAAGCTATTTCCTTGCTCCCCAGGAGGTGTCTCTATGAGAAGGGAGGGTTTATTGGATAAAAAACAACCCTATGACACACTGGACCAGTGTTCAATACACAGTTCTAGCAAATGACATGGGTTTGGATAAATCCCTTAGCATTTCTGAGCACTAATCTTTCATCTGTAGAATAAAGATAACAGTGACTCATACTTTACAAAATGTAATGAAAAATTAACTTAAAGATGCAAATGACACCAAACTGGGAAGAGAGATCAAAGAATCACAGAATGATCTGGGGTTAGAAGGGACTTCTGAAGACCATAGTCTGACCCCCTGCCAGAGCAAGTCTATCCAGAGCAGGTTGCACAGGAACATGTCCAGGTGGGTTTGGAATGTCTCTGGAGAAGGAGACTCCACCACCTCTCTGGGCAGCCTCTGCCAGGGCTCTGCCACCCTCAGAGTTCCTCCTCATGTTTAGATGGAACTTCTCATATACAACTTTGTGTCCACTTCCTCTTGTCCTCTCACTGGGCACCACTGAATCCATACACTAGAGAGTATGACTGCCACTCAGAAGGGTCTTGCCAAGCTGGAGAAATACACTGACAAAAAGGCTCATCAAGATTAACAAATGCAAATGTAAACTTCTGCATCTGAATGCAGACTGATGGCATGCACCAGCACAGGCATCGAACTGGGCACCGACCGTCTAGAGAGCAGCTTTGCAGAAAAAGGCCTGGGTTAGCAGTGGGTAACTAACTGAAGATGACCCATAGTCATAAGTTGCAACAGAGGAAATTCCAATGGGATATGGAGGGAAAGAAGTTCCGATCAAGCAGTTAAGCAGTAGAACAGGTTGCCTGGTGAAAAGTGTGGATACTCCATTCTTTCAAAACTGAATGGGAGAAGGCCTGACCAACCTGATCAGACTGTGAAGCTAGCCCTGCTCTGAGCTGGAGACTGTACTACATGACTTCCAGAGGTTCCTTGCAACTGAAATTTATCCTGTCATTTATCTAAACTGTTGGATCAAACTTTTGAGGTCACATATCTTAAGTGATGAGACCCATTCATTTGGCTCCCACTCAGAGTCAGATATCCCTCAGAGATGGAAGAGCCTCAACAAATCCTCACCAGTTTTTTTCCCCTCCCTCTCTGTTCTTATAAATGCCTAAAGAAGTAGGAAAATCTTTAGTGATTTAAAGACTCAGTTACACAAACACAAGCTGCATTTTTGTCACATACTTCCTGGGGATCGCTGTTGTGTAGTACTTGAAGAAGCCAGCAAGAATCAGATGTTGACTTCCGATATCTAAAGGATGCCTAAATGTTGCCTTACAGCTGTCTTCAAAAATTACAAGACTTTTCAACTACATGACACGCCAACGCACTGGGAGGAAAAGATCTCTCAGACAACAATCTTTCTGGAGACAGATAAGAAACACTCTTTTAGATAAGAACTTATAAACACACGGGTATTTGCACTTGCCAACTGTTGTGAGAAAGACAATAAGCTTTCAGCTGTTGTGAGTACAAATACAAGTCCCTTCATAGACCAACCCAGCTCTCACAGAACGGCACGCTTCAGAATTTCCATGTTAAAAAAAAAAACCAGTGGACAGACATCTTAAATCAAACCTGTATTAGATGAGAGTTCCATGTTATTGCAGTCCATCACTGAAGTAAGCCAACAATATTGACCCATTTTACACAAGATTTTTACAGTTGACAAGGGTTAAGGAGGCTCTCTCAGGCCAATATATTGCTTCCAGGTTACTAAAAAAAATGGTCTCACACCAATGCTAATGAGACCTAAGAACACTCTCTTGGCTGTTGTACTACTTTTGGCTGAGACAGAGTTAAATCTCTTCATGGTAGCTTCTATGGAGCCATCTTTTCGATTTGTGATGAAAGCAGTGTTGGTAATACAGGGATGTTTACAGTACATGGGGAGCAAGTGAGCGGTTGGGTGGTGCTCAGCTCCCTGCTGCAACAGAACCCAAGTTCAATCATGTGTGTGTCTAGCTCATTTCCAGTACTAAAGACTGGGGGTTTTTGTTCACAATTGCTCAGCAGCCTGTATTTGACAGCTAGCACTTGCCTTGCTTTCTCACAAGCTGGACAAAGACTGAGGAAAAAGCAGCTACAAATTAAAGCTAAGGAACACCGTGTAGAGCTCAACCTTTTGTACAAAAAGACAGGTTTTTTTGGCCACCACCTTTATCACCAAGAACAATCCAGGGACTTGCTTTAGACACAGAGCAGAATGAAAGCATCCTTCTACCAGACAGACAGGACTGAAGTAGGAACCAAAAGCTGTACTGTATGATTCGTAACCAGGACTTTGCAGACACATTAAAAAGCTGTGGCCCAACTGAACGACATCCTTTGCTTACTTTGTATTACTTTGTATGTCTTCATCAACTCAAAAACAACTGACAAGACCATTTATGTTCTTCTTTGTACCAGCTTCAGTAAAACCGTATTACCTCTGTGTTTTTCTTCCCTAATTTCCTTAGCCTTTCATTCCATTCTTCTTTATCCCTGAGATACTGATTGTACTCCTTGTTTCTTTCAAGCCGTAGTTTCTCCTGAAACAGGCATCAAAAAGGGCATCATAATTTTGCATTTTGGAGGAGTAGCTTTTCATTTCATAGAACTGCAGTATTAAATGAATACATGCAAGCCAAGCTGGGCATTTTCCCTCCCCTTTCTTTGCAGCTCACAAATAAATAGGGCTTGAAGCACTTTGAGATTTTTATTTGTTCTTGAATATAGCACTTCCTCTTAATCAGAAATCTGGAAGTAGAAGTCAGCTCCTTGGGCATGAACTCTAGTCCCTAGTAACGCTACTGGGTATCAAGATCCATCTTAAAACCAGTTTAGGTTTCCTCCTGCTAAATTTGGTCCAAAAGTCTCACTCCTTTGACAATCAGAAATCACCTTCTACTTTCCAGTCTGGATGTGTTTACAGGTGACTTTTAAACAGAGGATTTTTTGGTGTGTGTCAAGGTTAGTTGTGACTTGCCCCACTCGTTATTAAAACAGGACAACAAATGCATGTACAGACAATAGGAGCTTTAGGATTATAGCTTACAGCTTAGGATGTAACTTCAACTGTCAAATTCTATCAGGCAGTGAAGCTGACTGCAAAATGAGTCAAAAGCACGAAGAATGCAAGGAAAACTAAGAAAAACAAGATCCATCCACCTTGTCCTAGCTGCTTTTGCAAGGTGACAATATTTATAGCCACCCTTGCTCAGGGGATATTTTGTACAGAGGCAGCTTTTTTGGCCACCACTTTTATGGAATGCAGGAATAGAACATCTACAGCCAAACACTAGAATATGAAATACAAAAGCCTCCAGGTAAAGTAAACTCTGATTTGTGTTGTTTCCTTGTATTAGTACCCGATGTTTAGAGCATGGGGTATTTCATACTACCTCATTCCAACCATCATATAAACCAAAAGATATAATATTGCAATATTACAAATCATGCTCTTCTCCACTGCAGTGTTTTGTATTTTAAAAAAAAGATAAACAATCAAAAGTTGTTAAAAAATCTGAACATTATATATAAACTTACTTTCCCATGAACAAATTTCAAACAATAATTACATCTCAATCAGCATGGAAATACCAGCTTAGTGAGTTTTGCAAATTAAACCAACACTCCNAATTCCGAATGCTGTGGGACTGCACATTTTACCTAAGAGGGGAAAACAAAATGCAAATGTCAATCTTGAATCATTATCTGCCCAGGGGGGCTAATTGTTTATCAGGGCACAGTGTGACACCTTCTGGCTGCTTTTAGGTCCTACACTAGTGATACATAAACGGGTAAAAAGGACACAATGCACTTGTACAGAAAATCTCGACGAATGTTGAGCTGCTACGATACAAGACCTTCAATGCTCCGGCGTGTTCCCAGTACAGATCCATCTTTAATTTCCACAGAATTAATCAAAGATGTTTTCCCTTTCACTGTTTGGGCATGCACACTGGCAAGGATGAACCCAAAGTTCACAAGAACTTGGAAGCTGCTGTGAACTCGGCACAAATACATGCTGCCACTGAGAAATCATCCTTTCCCCTTCCAGGGCATGTCATTCTTGCTGCCCCCCTTCTTTTAAACACTAGTATAATTTGGAGTTTGGGGCTTTTTCATAACAAGGAACATTTACTTATGTCAGTTCTCACCTGGTTCCTCATGGCCAAACATTATTGCCAGCACAAGAGAGGCAGAGTGCATAGTTAAGCACAGCAAGGCCAACACAGTCCACGGAGGAAGCCTTGCACCAGGTGACAGTGACAGTGTGACTCCATACACAGAGCAACAACAACTCTAAAGCAACATAGATTTTTTTAAAAAAGCCAAAACACCACCAAATAAACCCCCTCAGAGTGCAACAATCCAGCCTCCACTCCAACAACAGTTTCTCTTTCTGCCTTGCATCTCCACCGGGGTTTGATCCATCCCAACAACCCACCACTAGTGCCTGTTGAGTCAGCAAAAATATTGGCTAAATTAAAATGTTTCTGCTGATTCAATCTCCTGGATTGATTTACAAGCAAAGATAAGAAAGGAACTGGGAACAGAAGACAAACAGTGTGAGGCGGGGAGAAGAGTCAACTCCTGTCAGACTGATTCAGGCTTTCACAGAACTATACAGAGGAATGGATGAGAGAATGGATGAGAAGAAGATCCACACATGCTTTTTCCACCTTCACATTCAGAGAGACTGTTATGGCTGGTCTCTTTCTCCAACATATGAAAAGCAAGACCACAAAGTGATGAGAAACCTCATGGGTATCAAAGGGGCTAAAGGCAGAGAGAAAACGTGTGCTCCTCACAGAGAACACATTGCTATCTGTACTCTCAAAGAAAGATTGGAAGTTGGGGCAATTCCTATATGAACAGCAGGCAATACATGAAATACCAGACCCAAATTTATTTAGATTTCTGAATTTAGCTGTTAGGAGGGAAAAAAAAACCCAAGAATAAGAGGAGGATAAGCAAGTAGGTTAAGTGCACACAAAGGCAGCAAAACAAACTATGTACAGCAGGGAGCACACTCCCCTTTGTTCAGAGAGGAACTGATCAGAATATATCACTGTAGAAACAACTACATTTATAATTATCCCCAGGCTGCAGTAAGAAGAGTCACACATTTCAAAAGCATACATCCAAGAACAAACAAGGTTCTTTATTAGGTCAGTATTTATTGCTGAATACAACCCAAGCACAACCACCAGAGTTTCTGAACACACCAAGTGCCCTGCAGCTGTGAATCAGAGGTAGCAACCTTCAAATTAGTAGCCATGTAGAATTACAAATCTCTAAATTAAGGGTACAAGTAACCTAGGATTAAAAATTTACAAACAACAACATTTGAAGACTTTGTTTTTCTGAGAATTATTCTAATGACCACCTCCAAAAACGTTCATTTGTAAACACTGTAAAAAAAAAAAACCCAACCAAGCAAAAAAACTTAAGGGGAAATAATTTTTCCACATGAGTTTAAACATCCAGGTGCACTTTCAAGTTTTGCACCATTTACTTCATTTTCTCCAGATCTTTACCTTGGCAGACCTTCGCTCATCAATAGGAAGAGATAATCCCTGAGTGTATGGATCCACTTCACCAGTAGTCAGGTAATTTTTCTACATTAAAAAAAAAACAAAAAACATCAAAATCACTCAATAGATATTTTTACATTCCAAACCTTACTTGCTAAATAGTTGCTAGCAATTCTATTTTCTGAAATAAACCTGATCAATTGAATGAAATAAAGGCTGAAGACAACATGCCCTTTTGGAAAGTGTAGGGTGCTCTTGGGCCACAGGAATGAACAGAAGTCAAGGAATGCACAAAACTGAGGGCTGTGTCAAGCTTTGAGCTCAATTTGAAGGTGCTTGTCACTTCCTCCCTCTTACACTATTTCAAGGATTACGTAAGTTTGTCTCTGTATATTAAAAAACATATTTAAAAATAAAACCAACCCACCACTACTCAATTCTCCTGTAGCCAAGTAGTATAAGCACTAGCACCTGTGCAAGTGCAAGAGGAATTTTCCAACACGCTGCCTTACTTACAGTTAAAAATTGCTTTTCTAACTGCAGAAAACGTAGCTCTACCTCTTATTTTAAGAGATGGAACTGATGCCAACGCCAGCAGAGTCACCACTCTGCATCTCACCCCTATCTCAGCTCTAGAACAGCAGTCCCCAAACTTTTCAGGATAATGACCCATCACCAGCTCCTGTAACGCCTTACGGGCCCATCAGCCGCTTTCAGAACAGAACTGGGCACTGCAACCACCCTGTTGTTGCTCCATGTAGGTCCCTGGGCCACAGAGTGGGAACAGGGCTGTGTAATGTACTTGGCCTTCCAAATCAAGCACCAGTGCTGGAACAGGGCCGTGGCTTCCAACTCTCGTGGCTTCTTCATACATCGCTCGCTTACTACAAGCATCCTCAGGCCATTCGCACTCAGTCAAAAATGTTATATAAAGCAAATTATCCTTAATAAAAAGATCATCTATTTGCATGGTGTGGGCTGCTGGGGGGAAATGGGTTAGGTACGGTGTTCCACCAGCACTGTCTCCTTCCGTGACCTATGTCATAACACACCTTAGAGGGGATTAGAGGCACCTCAACAGGCAAGAGCTCTATCCGCTCCAGTACAAAACCACATCACTAGGAACTATATTTCACAACTACATATTAAAAGATGCAAGGGATTGAATATCCATGCAAATATTCCAGCACTGAGACAACTAGATTAATATGGAGAGCTAAGTTATTTTTGCTAGAAAAAGTCAATAGTAATCCTCATTATTAAGTAACTTTTTTTTTTCACAATTGAACACATTTGTAGAGGTTACCTCTCATTTTAAAGAGGTATTTGCCAAAAAGGCAGAAGCTGATATGGAAACTACATTTTCTAAGCAAGTTCTTAACCAAAATATTATCCCTATGAGAGCTGCTAGAATTTCTGTATCTCTTTCTGTGGGAAAATAGATTAGAGACTGTATGCTATCACTTCCTCAGGCCTTACAAGCTTAACACAGCTGACATGTACTACACTACAAAAAAATTCCACCTTGAAAACCTAAATTTGTAAAACTGAAGTATAACAGAGAAAAAATAGATGTTAATGTAAAAATTATATTAAGCTTTGTTTTAACAAATATTCTAACCTTGAAAATAACCTGATGTTTCAGATTAGACAAGAAGCAACGGTTCCATAAGCACCGTCTTGGTTAAAGCTGCTGTATGGTTATACTCCAAACATTCACTCCAGTGGGGGCTAACAGAGTAAATTTGCACCATATGCATGTTATTCAAAGCCCCAGAAAAAAAACAAATCCAGAAGGTTATGTTTCTGCCACATTCCCTTCTGGTCCTTTACCGAAGTTACTAAATTTGAACAACCTGGATGGACAGCCTTAAATTTGAAAATTACCCATACATCATACATGCCAGTATAACAACAGAAATAATTTAAAATTACTTTAACTGAACAAAGCTTGCAAAGGTGTGCCTCTGGTATTATTTTTCCTCAAAATACTTAGAATCATAGAATCATTTAGGTTGGAAGAGACCCCTGGGATCATCAAGTCCAACCATCAGCCCTACTCTACAAGTTCTCCCCTACACCAGATCCCTCAACACCACATCTCATCGACTCTGAAACACAGTCAGGGATGGGGACTCCACCCCCTCCCTGGACAGCCCATTCCAGGGTCTGACCACTCTTCCTGGGAAAATTTTTTTCCTCATATCCAGCCTAACCCTACCCTGCTGCAGCTTGAACCCATTCCCTCTTGTTCTATCACTATTTACCTGTGAGAAGAGACCAGCACCAACCTCTCTACAATGTTCTTTCAAGCAGTTGTAGAGAGGGATGAGGTCTCCCCTCAGCCTCCTCTTCCTCAAACTAAACAGTCCCAGCTCCCTCAATTGATCCTCATAAGCCTTATTCTCCAGGCCCTTCCCCAGCTCCGTGTCCCTCCTCTGTACTCGCTCCAGCACCTCGATATCTCTCTTGTGCTGAGGTGCCCAGAACTGGACACAAGACTCAAGGGGTGGCCTCACCAGTGCTGAGTACAATACCAAATACTTGTATTCTTGCATTCTGTCCTCTCGGTGCTGAATAACTGGTTCTACTGGTTTCCTAAGCACCACCATGAGATTTCCCAGTGATGGGGAAGGAAAAAGCAAAGTTCTGACCCTGGTTGCAATGACATAACTGAGAAGCCTTGATGCAAACATCTACTAAAAGAAAAGCTTTTGTAGAGTCAGCATTAGACAGCAACAACAGCAAATTGACAAGGAAA
>VZTM01012141.1:431944-464687 GCA_013400555.1 Jacana jacana | reverse complement strand
AAAAAAAAAAAAAAGGGAAACCAAGTGTTTTAAAATATGGAAAATAATAAATATGAGCAACCATTTTGCACAAAGCAACCAACGCTGGTAATCACAGCTAATCACTACAGCATGCACAAACACACACGAAGCACAGAAAAGTAATGATTTCTTTTTTAAATTCAAAGAGCACAAAGCTGTCAAATAAAGCAAAAAGCAACTAATTTGAAGGGGAAAAAAAAATTATATTGCAGGCACCCTACCTTTCTTTTTGCCTGTGAAATACCCTAAAAGTCAGGGAAAAGATACTATTCAAAAAGAGTCTTTCATTAAAAAAAATATTTGACTTAATAAAAAAGCCTTCTTAAAGTCAATCCATTTCAAAAACTAAAGGTAATGATAATTAGCACATTCAGACAACAGAAATCATTTGGTTACTGATTTGTTTCCTATTTGACTAAGAAGGGATGCAGAATATTCCCGATTATGACTTTTCATACACACCATTTCAATTTTAAATTACTGTGACATTTAATAAATCATGCTAATCAGAACATCAAAGTCCTTTTGCTTCTAAAACTGAAAACAAGCTGTCAAATGGAGTCTGATTATAGGAATATTCTTACCTGAATTACAGACCATAGAACACAAATATTTAAGGAAGTAACAGGGGATAATTTTATATTCTTAAGAGGAAACTAAGAAAGCAGTAAAGATAAGTGGAATTATTCAGAATAAAATGTACTACATAGTGTGTAGTCTTATGGAGAGAGATCTATGTAGAAGCCTAAAACATATAACCCTTCCCAGCAATGAAATTTTGAAATTACTTTTACTCGAGTCTTCTAAATCAGCCATCACGCATAATTAATGCCTTCTCATAAAGATTTTCCACATGTTTTATTAATTTTCATTCCATTAAGACAAGAGAGACATTTTAAAAGACTCACTGAACTCAGGTGACCACACCAGGAGCTTTACCTGAGAGAGATACCGCCTGTAATCTTGTCGAAGTTCTTCTTTCAGTTTATGCTTTTTTCGTTCATACTCTTCCCCGAGAGGTAAACTCAAGCCATAGTCACCTGAAAGTTTAACACCATTAAACATTACTCTTCTCCTATTTTCTACCAGTACAAAGCACACGCTACAAAAGCTGCATCTGGATTTTTATTAGATGCCAGCAATGAAAAATAGGAACTACGCAACCGGTAATTACTAAACTGCTGGAAGAAAAACCACCTTCTCTCTCTGAGTAGCTGGGCAGAAAGCACTCTAGAAAAATGGATTGGGTTTTGGATGGTAGTTTTCCTCTAGTCCTTGTGCTTTTTCTCCTCACTAGAAAAAAAAATGCAACAGAAACTGACATTGTTTGCACAGTTTGATAAATACACACAATATTTAGGTTATTTTATACTGTTGGTTTTGTCCATGTAAGTTTCCAAGAATCTCCTTTGACATCTCCGTTTCTAAATTACTCCAATATTTTAAGCTGCTCTTACCTCACAATAGAAAATACACTTCACAACTAGAAAGCAACAAGCTATTTGTTTAGCCTCAGGCACATGAAAAATCTGTTGGCTTTCACACGGCCAGAAGGAATCTGATCATATAATAATAATTTTTATCTTCCACCTCAGTGTTTTTAATTGTAGTCGACCTAAAACACACATTTAGTTCTTCTCCCAAGGTTACTGTCAGGTCTCATAACAGCTGCACTCTTAAAATATGATGCTAGATGAGTTGTTTGTTGTTCCCCAAATATATTTTAAAGTACTTTACAAGAAGTATTCTGTGCCCCAGAAGCCTACCTCTGCAGGCATTTTCACCCCTCTCCACGGAGATCCAGTGAATCCCACAAAACCACACAACCAGAGACACAGATTCCAACTGTTTGGCTTTTGTTATTTCCTATCGTTTCTCTGAAAGCATTTCTACATCTTGTGGAGCAAGGAGTAAGAGGGAAGAGAAGGATATTCAAGATATCCATCAGTTCCAATTTATTGCACTGTATATTGATTTATTCCAGTATTTTAAATGTTTAGGGCATTAATCAGTGCCTGAACAGTAAAAATGGCATTATATAAATGTTGAAAATGGCTCTGCTACTGAAGCAGATGAAAGGTTGAAATATAGTTAGTAAAAATACACTTAGCTGGCTTGGTTTTGGGTTAATTTCAGCTAAGTCAGAAGGCATCCTCACGAGCCAGAAGAGGAGTCAGCCTGCTGGTTGTGTAGAACCAAAGGGCATGACACCCAATTAAATGTCTTCTGCTGTTTTGAAACAAACTTTTCTGCTAATTTTGAGCATAAGGTAAGCACGAATTCCGTTAAAACACAACATATTTCAACCCCCAAAAAGGGGTAAGAGTAAAGAGGAACAGGACACAGAAGAGGAAACAGTTTGTTTCAGCCACTTGCTCTTGTCTTTTCACATGAAATTATTGTTGGATTAACTATAGGAAGCCAAGGAGAAAAAAAATAATCAAAAGCACCTGACACAGAGTGAAGATTCATTCAGCAACTTCAGAAAAACTGGCAGAGTTCAGTACAGGAAAATACTTCACGAGAATCAGGTGCTTTGATCCAAATACGTGAAGTATTCAAACAAAAGAGGGTTTAAAGTTAATTTTATTAGAGAAGACCTTTTTTTGGCCACCAGAAAAGCACTGAGATACCAATTACAGGCAGTGATTTAGGAGATATTTGAAAACTACCTACTTCAAAAATTTAATTTAGGAGAGCATAGCAGGTCAAAAATACTCCAGTTAACACACATCCATCCCGATTTCATGCTCAATTTGTCAGAGTGCTTCCACCAGAGGAAGAGATATGTTTTCTATTTCATTGGGGTTTTGCCTTTGTTTATTCTGTATTTGCTGTATTTGTTTACCATTTCCCATTCAGTTAATCACAGTCACAACTTTTTAATCAACTCCAGCACTAACCTGCTGATCATAATAAAACTGCCACAAATGTGAGGCAGACACTTATTCGAGTGCTGTCCTCTAACCAAGTTTAACCATTACAGCTCCTGGCAGCAAGGAATATTCCACTGTCATTTCAGGTAATTTTTAGTGAAGTTTTCCTGTAAAGATTTTAGAGGAGCTTGATGGTTGAAGTTTTATTTATGCAACATCCTAAAAAAATATGGTTTTATTTCAGCAGCTTAGATCAGTTCAGGCCCCCAGATTCACAACTCTCCATATTTTTTAATTTAAGACACACACTTTTCCAGTCACATATTCTGTTAAAATGATAGAGGGGACATAACATTAAGTGTAGCAGTTCTTATTTAAAAGACAGATTAGATTGGTATTAGGTAAACAACATCAAACATCCATCAATGTAGCTTCCTTAAGCTTCTCCTCCCAGTGGAAGCTGCAGAATTACACCAGACTTAAGAGTAAGCACGGTGTGAAAATGAATGAGGTACAAAACCAAAGTGTCCACACATGGAGCAAAAAGAAAGAGTTAACTATTGACAAGAAGCACACAGAAATGCTCTAATGTCGTCAAGACAAAGCTGAACTTCACCAGGCTACAGAAAGGAGATGGTAGGACAAGGAAAGAGAGGCAGCAGGTCACAGAAACGGCCAAAATGGAGAAAGGAACACTCTCACACCTTTTCAAACAGAAATCCCCAAACCCAGAGAAAAGGAGAAAACAGGACAACATGCATTTTTGGTGAAAATCGTGGTTAAAAATGATAGCCACAGCAAAGCAAATCTATCCATCTTACTGGGTTCAGATTCCAACCAAAACTAAGTGCTTGCTCTTTCCCTGTATACTAAATGACATTACAACAAAATCACAAAAGCAATGCAATCGGTTTAGTGCTCTGTGCCTAAATGTTTAAACAACACTTAGCATTTAAAAGAGCCATTGTTTTAAAGTACATGCATTTTAGCTAAGTTGGACTGGGACTCTTAAGCTCAGAGGCTGAAAGAAAAGGCATCCTTGTTTTCCTGGCAAAATACACAGGGAATGTGTCCTTTTGCAGAAAGTCCAGATGAAAGATGAACTTCCAAAGCTTTTGCTCCACCCATATATACCAGGAAAGGACAGGTCCTCTATCAAGGACTGGCAAGCAGCTCTTTGGTTGTTTGGGTTTTTCTAATGGAGGTGCCTTCACAAGAATAAGAAAGGGCTTGGCATATTTTCCTTATTCAAAAAAAAATTCCACACAACCCCAAGATGTTTGGAAGGCTGAAGAATCAGGATGCACCTGGATTACAATGATCATCTTATAATTACAAATCCAAAGCAGCAATTCCCATCCAAAAATTCTCAAAGGTAACTAGAGTTAAGTAGCATTTAGAAGACACGTTAGAAAAATACACTATACCTGAAGGATAGTTCTGTTGGCTGTTTGGGGGTATATTTTCTTTAGCCATGGAGATCAACATCTTGCTAGTCTCAGAAAGCTTCTCCGATTCCTTATTCTGAAAACAAAACACTTGGCTGCATCACAAGGTAAAAGAACTATCACATAAGATTAACATTATTAACATCATTATTAGCACTGGGAGAGATTGAAAGTGATGCTGGATCAACACATTAAGCACTTACACGTTTCACTTATAGTACCAAAAAAAGTAGTTCTTCTCTACAACATAGGAATTATTAGCTCAATATATGACAGATATTTCAGGTCATGAACTAAGGTCACTTATATATTGTGACTTATGCCATAAGCCATGTCACAGTCCACAATTGTTTCATAGTTTATGCATATCCTCTCTGGTTTTTCTTTTACAGGGGCTGTTTTGACATACTGCAGCCTGCTTGAAACTATGAAAGAATTACAGAGTATTACAGGACGAGTTTAAAACACATGTTCCCTCCTCTACACTTTCACCATACACCTTAGGACTGAAAACCTGCAGTTACTGAACTCAAAACATTATTGGCTGAAAACATTCTTCTCTTTACACTGGCTCTGAGCAGAGGAGGTAAAAATAAAGGAAGACCAACTCCTCACAGGTTCCCAAGAATTACCTTTCTGGAGTGAATTATTCTCTCCAGGAAGTTTTATTAACTAGGTAAAAGTACTTGTATTACCCACAGAAGGGGAAAGAAGAATTCTCGTAAAGATCTGATGAAACAAAAAAGGGAGTGAAAACTCAATTTCATAACTCCCATTAAAATCTAAAGCTGTTTGGGGCTTTTGTAAGTCAAACAACAGCCAAATCAAAACTTGGGGGTTTATTATTTATTGTTTTTACTGATAATTTTATTTAGTTACCATAACACTTAGCTAGCTTGAATTATTTAGATACAGCTTTTTGCCAGGTACTGGCACTATTAAACAATTTAACGGTGATCTGCAAATTATGAACACTTTATAGCTTTAGAATTAGGTACTAAAATTTCTAATGGGCAATTTGTGACAGGAACAGATTTTGTTTAATTGACTGGATTAAGTAATTTGCCTTTTATATTTTCCAGTTCCTTTAACAGAAACGTTGATGATATTTATACCTTCCATCCCCACACCAACACCCAAGCTCTGACGTGGGCAGAGCACAGATCCTTGCTAGTCACCTTCCCTTGGGACAGGGGAAAAAACCAATAACCATTTACAAGAGCTTTCCCACTTTCAAATTACAAATGTTACTGGCTGTGACTGGTGGCAAACAAGGTTTTAAATATCTACACGGATACAAAGTATTTAACTTAAAAATTACTTTCAGTAGCCAAATCTTTCATATACACTTTAACAACAGAGTTTTAAGAGCACAGAGAACTCAATCTTAAATCAAAACCCTAGCAACAGAAGTATTTATACTCAGGAAAGCTATTTAATATTCTTACCCTCATTTCCATGTAAGGTGGATCATTTTCAAGTTCTGCCTTATCTCGTGCCAACTTGGCCTTCTGATCTTCAATTGATTTCTCTAACTCCTCTGTCATCATTTCTAAGGTGATAGAAAAGACAAAGAATATTGCCTCTATATCAGAGCCTCAAAAATTTAAAGCTTAATTACAGTTGCTTAAGACAATAGTTAAGTAATATTCAAGTTTGAACTACAAGATGTTTGCTGGGTCAACAAAACATCTAACTCCAGAAACCCATCCACGGAGGAAATTACTTGATATTTCACCAGAGAGAAAATTCAAAGCTTCCAGATGATAAGACTGAAGAGATTTCTGTAATCACACAATTCAATCATACAATCTTTTCTATAATCATACAATCATCATCACAGAATCATTCAAGTTGGAAGAGACCCTTGGGATCATCGAGTCCAACCATCAGCCCCACTCTACAAGTTCTCCCCTACACCAGATCCCTCAACACCACATCTCATCGACACTGAAGCATGTTCAGGGATGGGGACTCCACCCCCTCCCTGGGCAGCCCATTCNGACAATCACCTCCCTACTGCTGCTGGTCACACTGTTTCTAATACAAGCCAGGATGCCCTTGGCCTTCTTGGCCACCTGGGCACACTGCTGGCTCATGTTCAGCCCCTTGTCACCCAGCACCCCCAGGTCCTTTTCTGCCAGGCAGCTCCAGCCACACTGCCCCAAGCCTGTAGCCATCCATGGGGTTGTTGTGGCCCAAGTGCAGGACCTGGCACTTGGCCTCGTTGAAGCCCATGCCATTAACATTGGCCCATCTATCCAGTCTGTCCAAGTCCCTCTGTAGAGCATCCCTGCCCTCAAGCAGATCAACACTCCCACCCAACTTGGTGTCATCTGCAAACTCACTGACAGTGTTTTCTATGTCCCTATCGACATCATCAATGAAGATATTAAAAAGGAAAGGCCCCAGCACTGAGCCCTGAGGAACCACTTGTGACCAGCCGCCAGCTGGATTGAACTGGAATTATAAAATCAAAATTAGACAACATAAAAAAATAAACAGGATAAATTATTTGTTAGACCAAAAAAAAAGTGCAAAAAGTGCAAAATACACGTATACACTAAAAGAAGGATGAAATTATGCAATCAAACCTATGCTTCACTTTATCACAAGGAGTCTTTAAAATCATCAGGTTTACTCAAAAACAAAACAAGACAAAAACCCCAAAACAACAACAAAACAATAACCACAAAACACAGAATAGAGGCATAGTATGTTTGGAGTTGGAGCCAACAGCGCATTACTGCCTCCTGTACCAATAAAATAGCAGAGGCAATAAAACCAGCTACAACTCTGTAACAGGTCTAAGATCATGAGTACCAGGCAGGCCTGAGGTGCAACCAGAGAGGCCACTCATCTGTAAGAGAACATGTACTGAGCAAGAGCTGATTACCTCTCTTCCATTAGTTGTGAATCTTACCTATTTAACCAAAAGCCCTTCAGAGCAGGATTTTTAGCATCTTATTGTCTATTGCCGCTCCAAGATAACCTCACAACAACAGTGAATCGACTTCATGGCAATGGAACTGTACAGAAGTTGAGGCACGCACTCAGACCTTGAATATTCTTTGTTAGGAGAGTCTTATCAGAACTAAAACCACTGCAAAGCTGCATAGTTAGTAACCATGGAAAGAAGAGAAACCAAAAGGAATGACTGCATAAAAGCCTACTCATCCTAATCCCCACTCAGCATTTTCACCACCTCCACTGGAGGAGAATTTTTGTAAAACCAAGCCTACAGATTAAAAAAAACAAATCCATATGTTATACCCCACACTTAAAGAGAGCGTGAAACCAAGAAGAAAATCATGACCCTCAAATCCCTCTAACTCTACCCTCAAATCCCTCTAACTCTACACTTAAGCCAAAGGATTGCTTATGCAGGTTCCTAAGTGATCCCATCACGTCTGGTATCTACACTCAGATGGCACAGCAATTTGAGGCTGATTCAGTCTCTAAAGCCTGCAGACTCTATGAAATGAACAACAGGCCAACCACAAAAGTGTATTAGAAAACACTTTCAGAAAGCAGATCAAAAAATTAAAAAACAAACCAAACCAAAACCACAAACCCACCTCCAAAGACCAACAGAGTAAGAGACTACATAGGTAAACATAAAAATGTGTGCAGAGACTGAGATGAATGCTTACTAAAAGTAACGTGAAGAGAAAAAAAAGTCAAAATTCCACCAAATAATTTCAAGTAAACGCATGCTAACTACAGGAATGCATCTGCTTGATGTATTCCTTGCAATGTATTCCTTTAAACTTTTCTTCCTGCACTGAGACCATTTGTGATTCATAATTATAATATTGTTACACAGGAGGCAGAACTAGGACAAGCTATTTACAACTCCAAGTGGTAATACAGGACAATCTCTTCTAAAAATAAATCCCCCCCATCTGATTTGTCCTGAATCCTTAATCTCATTAGTTTTGCACACTGATAAAAAAATGTAAAGGGGGGTAAATTTCCAGGCACTGATTTTATTTAGCCTGTTAGCTTACATGAGAATAACACAAAAAATGTTATGCTTGGGTGAAATCACTTGTCCTACCAAAGAATGTAAAAGTTGGTCTCCTCAGCTATTCAGGGCTGCATAGCCACCAAGAGGAAAACCACTGCACATAAATGAGAAGCCTTTCCAAAAGGTCACCGACTGTCACATCTCTATGTCTTGCCTCTATTTACAATAACATTCATAAATGCTAGAACTCTTTCCAAATCACTGGATTGGAATGGTACCAAACCTATTCTGGAAGATGGTGTAAAGAAAGGAATATTTGCAGTACCTTCCCTATCTGGCATGAGGAACACAATGAATATTCTCACATTCTGCACTTCTATCATGTTGCTCAGAAGAGGAATGTGGTAAATAAATAAATAAACCAAAGACAAAACAATTGCAGTTGAGCTACACAGACAACTCAATTCATGTGAAGAAAGCTCACAACTCCAGGCCTTGGAGAAGACCAAGGTGAATAATAATACAGCTAAACAGCCAGGAAAATTGGCTAAAAGCCTCTTAGAAAATAGCTAGACATTTTACATCTTAGAATCATAGAATCATTCAGGTTGGAAGAGACCCTTGGGATCATCGAGGCCAACCATCAGCCCCACTCTACAAAGTTCTCCCCTACACCAGATCCCTCAACACCACATCCAATCTACTCTGAAACAGTGAGGGATGGTGACTCCACCACCTCCCTGGGCAGCCCATTCCAGGCTCTGACCACTCCTTCTGGGAAGAATTCTTTCCTAATGGCCAGCCTAACCCTACCCTGCTGCAGCTTGCAGCCATTCCCTCTCTTTCTACCACTAATTCCCTGTGAGAAGAGACCAGCATCAACCTCTCTACAATGTCCTTTCAAGCAGTTGTAGAGAGTGATGAGGTCTGCCCCTCAGCCTCCTCTTCCTCAAACTAAACAGTCCCAGCTCCCCCAATCTTTCCTCATGAGATTTATGCCCCAGGCCCTTCCCCAGCTCCGTGTCCCTCCTCTGCACTCGCTCCAGCCCCTCCAGATCTCTTCCATCTCTTATATCTTACATCCTTTGGCTTGGGTGATCTTCTTAAACATATGCAAGCTTTACAATATAAGCAAAAAGTGTATATTATACTGAAAGAACAACAAAATAATTAAATATTCTAAGCAAAAGACTCACAATTTCAATGTGAGTCTTTTCCACTCACATCCACTGCTCAGTTCAGCAATTATACTGGTATATAAGCAAACATCTTACTGATAGAGTATTAACCAATTTAATCATCTACTCTATCAAGTGAAGCAAGCGTGACTGATCACAGTGGAAATAAACAATACACTTCTATCTGAAAAGAGTCCTCCCACAGTCCCCCAGTTACACAGGGGACTATCTGGGAGGTGACAGCACAAGAACTCACAGCAAACCCTTAATCAATTAACCCAATGGCTCCACATGACGCCACAAATACACCGCAGTCAAGCCTACCACAACAAAACCACTTCCATTCCAAACAAAACAATCTATTTTCGGTTTAGTGAAGTGCCTGGATGCACTTTGTGCAGCTCTAGACCCTTGCAATTACTACTGCAAGTAGCCTTTTCAAAACTAAGCTCGGAGGCACTGCTCCATGGGGACACACACAGAGCAAAAGGGAATGTCAGAACACGCTGCAAACTTTCAAACACTCAGGAAACACTCGGGAAAGTGTGTTTCACACACACAGGATAAACCACATGCCTCCAAAGTTCTGAGGTGCAACCAACATACTTATCATGCTTTTCAGAAAGCAGAATATTTCATAAACACTATTAAAAAAAAAGAAGCCCAAAACCCAAACATTTGATAGCATGGATCTATCAGCTCTTCCATCTTTAAATCACGGATCTATTTGTGTTCTCAACACATTGTATTATTATTCAAAGTGAAATGCCATTAAGCACACTGCTGCTATATTGCTATACACTCAACTACTGTCTGAAGATGTCCCATAAATGTCCCATAAAAAGATTTTCTACCCTTTTACTCATAAGAAAATATTAGGTTTTCATAGCCTTTTATTTTTTTGGGGGCCCTTTTAAACTGGAAGCTTTCAGAAAAGCAACTCTGAATAATTACCAGGCCAGCTGGACGGACTTCAACTTCAGCAAATACCCCAGGCAATAAAAAGCATATAGATCTTCAGGAAAATAAGCCAAGTTTGAAGATTTTCATTGCACCTACGCCCCAAAAGAGCTAATAATGCAGGTCTCTGGGTTCAAGATACTCAAAGCACCTGTGTGTGTGTGTGCATTGTACGGGACACACTGTCTTTAGCTGTGCACCATGTACCTATTATCTAAAGTAATGTTTACTGCATTCTTTTTCAGCCCTTCCCTTCCCATTTGTTCAGGAAAACGGGGCACAAAATTTAAAATCAGCGTGCAAAAAGTAAACAGATTCCATCTCTTCTGTGCTGCCACCACGATATTAAAATAACATCGGAAAAACTGGCCAAAAGGGCAATTTCCACCTCCACCTCCTGCTGGAAGGGTGGCAAGGAGGGAAGCCCTTGAAAAAAAGCGCTATATACTGTACATTGTGCTTGTAATCGCGTTTCTGGTCACATCACCCTGTCGCTAAGAAGGATTTTTTTCAAAGTTTCACCCAAACTTGGCCAGCTCTCACAACCCCGGCTACTTTTCCTGCCCCCGTGACTGGCAGGGAGAGAGCTGTGGCTGTCACAGCCCTGCCTTCCTGCACCTTCCTCCTTCGATTCTTTTCTGAAAAAGGACCAAAAATATATATATATATATAAATAAATGTGCAGTGTCTGGACGCTCACGATTAAGAAACTAAACCAACGCTACATTTTCGCCACTGGGAGGGCAATTAACCTTCCCTGCAATCAACCAAGGAGCTTCACGAGTCCCATTCCCCTCTCCCCACGGGTTTCTGTGCTTTTCGGGAACTCCTACCCTGTCCCCCCCCCAAAAAAAACAACCCCAAAACACCAAAAAACCAAAACCACAACCATGAGTTTCGGGGAAAAAACCCTTCGGATCCAGGAGACGTTTCTCCCGCCCCTTCCCAACCTCTCTCCTCGGCTGCGTTCCTCGGTAACCCCCCGGAATCAGCAGGTTCTCCCCCTCCCCGGCTCCGGTCTCAGCGCTGACCCCGGGCAGGGAAGCGGCACGTCGGGCTCGGCCCCTTTAAGGGCGCGCGGCGCCGTTGTTAGGCAACCGCCGCACAACAAACGGCTGCCGCCGGAAAAGGCCCCGCCGAGCCCCGNCACCCCGCTCTCCACAGTCGTGCCGCCGCAGCGGGCCTGCGCGGATCGTACCACTTCCCTCGCAATCCCCCTCTGTTCCACCAACTCCCCCCTGCTCCACCTCGCTTGGTTCCGCCGGCGGCCCGGTGAGGCTGGTCAGGGCCAGGGACCGGGCCCGGTGCGGGAAGGGGGGGGTGGTGCGATGGCGGCGGCGAGCGGCGCTTCGGGGAGCGGGATGGCGCAGAAGACGTGGGAGTTGGCCAACAACATGCAGGAGGCGCAGAGCATCGACGAGATCTACAAGTACGACCGTAAGCAGCAGCAGGAGATCCTGGCGGCCAAGCCATGGACCAAAGAGTGAGTAAGGGGTTGGCGTTGAGGGCCTGAGGTACTGGCTGGGCGGGCGCTGAGGGCCTGAGGTACTGGCCGGGCGGGCATTGAGGGCCTGAGGTACCGGCCGGGCGCTGAGAGCCTGAGGTACCGGATGGGTGGTGGGTCCGGCCCTGATGGCCTCCGCCTCCTCTGCATTGCAGCCACCATTACTTCAAGTACTGCAAGATCTCGGCTCTGGCCCTCCTGAAGATGGTGATGCACGCCAGGTCGGGGGGCAACCTGGAGGTGATGGGGCTCATGCTGGGCAAGGTGGACGGGGAAACCATGATCATCATGGACAGCTTCGCCCTGCCGGTGGAGGGCACCGAGACTCGGGTCAACGCTCAGGCGGCCGCCTACGAGTACATGGCTGCCTACATTGAAAACGCCAAGCAGGTGAGGAGGAGCGGCAGAGGGTGTTTCTCTCCCTCCACGGTGTGGCTGCTGATCTGGTAATCTAATCGTGCAGGAACATATTCTGGGGTTTGCAGGCTTTCCCCCCGGCTCTTGCCTCCTCCCACAGTGATAACCAAGCTGTCTGCTTACCCTGGCTGGTATCATGCCTGGCTGAGAGAGCTGTTGGCAGCCAGGAACACGGGGCCCTTGGACCATTTTCACACCTATGTTTCCATGTCTTACAGTAGGTCATCAGGTACTGGATTATTCTCCTTTCCTTTAAAAATTATTTTAATTGCTCAGGAGGTGGTTTTGTGACTGCAGCTGGTGGCTCGTGGATGCAACGAGGAGGGAGTGTGTTTCTAAAAAATCTGATATTGCATGTGTCTAAAAACCATGCAAAATTAAATATGAAATATGTTCCAGGGATAATTACAGTTTGTGGATCGGGAAAACAACACTTATTCTTGCCTTCTTGGTTTCTGAAGCCTTACTGCATAGCCATGCGTGCTCTTTTCCATAAAAATAAAGAAAACACATTTGTAAAGAAAAAGCCAATGAAGCAATAAGTAAGTTTGAGTGTAACTTAGCTGTTCATATTTATAATTTGGAAATTTAACTGGTGCCCCCTCTGTCACCCTATACCCTATTCATGTCATATGAAGCCCATCTCTGCAGTACAATTCTCACGTGCAGAGGATAGCAGAAAGATGAATCTTCTCTGCAGCCGGTGTAGAAACCAGCATGGCACATCACAACACCTACTCAAGTGTTTCCAATACTGGGCAATCCTGTCCTGCCAGTAAGCAGTGAAATAACTGACTCTCTAAGCCCAAATAGCTTTGAGGCCCAGTTTACCCTTTGATTTTTCTTTAAATTCAAAATATTTTAAACCAGCTAAAATTAAAAAGCCTCTACTTATTCACTGCAGGTAACAGAGCAGTATTTGGGTTATTTTGGAGAGTTGTACTTACATTCACAACCTTACCCACAGTTAGGGATGTTTAAATAGATGTGAATTAGGCTGGAGTGCAACATGAGAAAAGCTCTAACACAATCCAGAAGTGTTCTGGGACTTTTTTAATAATTCATGCCTATTTGTGAGAAAAATTAGAAATAATTTATTTAATCAAGCTCCTTTTTTTCTGGAAACTACAAATTTCATGATGCTAATACTGTTGTTGCAGAAAAGTAGGTAGCTTAAAAAGATAGAATCATAGAATCATTCAGGTTGGAAGAGACCCCTGGGATCATCAAGTCCAACCATCAGCCCCACTCTACAAAGTTCTCTCCTACACTAGATCCCTCAACACCACATCCAATCTACTCTGAAACACAGTCAGGGATGGGGACTCCACCACCTCCCTGGGCAGCCCATTCCACTGACTGACCACTCTCTCTGTGAAAAATTCTTTCCTAATGTTCAGCTTAACCCTACCCTGCTGCAGCTTGCAGCCATTCCCTCTCCTTCTATCACTCATTGCCCGTGAGAAGAGACCAGCACCAACCTCTCTACAGTGCCCTTTCAAGCAGTTGTAGAGAGGGATGAGGTCTCCCCTCAGCCTCCTCTTCCTCAAACTAAACAATCCCAGCTCCCTCAATCGATCCTCATAAGCCTTATTCTCCAGGCCTCTCACCAGTTTCGTTGCCCTCCTCTGTACTCACTCCAGCACCTCGATATCTCTCTTGTGTTGAGGTGCCCAGAACTGGACTCAAGACTCAAGATGTCCTTACCTAGAGTTATATTCATACCGTACAATTCTCAGGTAGAAAAAATGGGTTTCAAAATAGTATGTTGCATAAAATTAGTATTTGTGTATACAGTTAGTTTGGGTTATGTTTAAAGCAGCCCAGGTTTCTCTAGGAGTACTCACGATAGGAAACAGGGGTTTTTTGGTTGTTTATATTCAGTTTTATCTGTAGTTGGGTTTCAATTTTGAAATAAAACTTGTGTGCAAATATAATAATTCAGCTTTGTTGGTGCTCTGGAAGAGCTTGCGTACTGGCTGTTCCACATTTGATTTTGGCAAGTAGCTGCTCCTGGAATCACTCTTTTTAATCCTAGATTGCAAGTTTATATATTCCCCTCCCCGCCTAAGGACTTTACAGATGTCAGTGTTCCAGTTGTTTGCTTCTCCATGGGCAGGGTCTGGTGTTAATACAATCAAAATGTGTTATTTGGCTTTGAAAAATAACCCATGGGGTTTAGTGTTTAGTTGGTCTCTCTGTTATGGGAGTTGCAAAGCAAATACAAATATTATTCACCAAATCAAAATCAATAGTAGGCGGTTGGTGGCTTCTGCCCCATCGTAACATCTTTCTGGTTTAACCTTCCTGACACACTCAGTAGTTGGCAAAACCAAGCAGGTTATGCATGTAAACACACAACTCTCAGTTAAGAACTGGTGTATAGGGTCATAGCAAAATTATTCAGCTCGGTGTGGAGCGGCTGTAAGCAATTCCTGAGAGAGGGTTACAAAATTAGGTGCAAGGTGTGTTGCTTTTGCTGGGTTTTTTTTTGGCTTTCTCTGTTTTTCTTTCAGTATCTGTAAAGATAGCCAAGGGTATTATTTGGAAACTCCTATTTTGAGTTTTTCTGATTCTAAAAGTCTCAAAGATTCACCTTCTGGCTTTCAGAGCATGCTCTGGCAATAATTCCTCTCATTTCTGGTGTTAGATAACATGCCCCTCCCAAGTTACGTTTTGAACCTACCAATAATCTGTCTGTACTTGCTGTGTTACTGTAGTACATAATGAACAGCCCTTCTCTACTGACACAGCAGACATTATAGAAGAGTATATATATTTCTGTCATATCCACCCTAAGACATTTCTCCTCCACGCTGAGGAGTCCCAGCGTACTTAACCCTCTGTCTCACCACGGGGAACCTCTTCTCGAAGAAAGAGCTCCTGGCTCCTTGGAGTTCCTTGTTCTGCGGTAGCAGCTGTAACAGAGAATGCCAGTACTACAGGCTGTGTGGCTTCTAGAAAATAGCTATAGCAAAATAAGGTGTGTGTTTAGCATTTAGTTTAACATCAGTAAGTTAGCATCGCGGGGGGGAGCGCGTGTGTTCTTTTTTAAGCTCTCGCCGTGTTGCAGTGTGCTGCAAGGCCCGATAGATGGCAGCTGATGCCTTCAGGAGAGAGATGTAACCCTGGGTTTGCTTTCCTTCACTGCCGCTAGGTTGGTCGCCTAGAAAATGCAATTGGCTGGTACCACAGTCACCCCGGCTACGGCTGCTGGCTCTCTGGCATCGACGTCAGCACCCAGATGCTTAATCAGCAATTTCAAGAACCCTTTGTAGCAGTGGTTGTAAGTACTGGCTGATGGTTGATAGAACTGCACAGCAAATTGTGTTGGGGGGGGACACAACTTTTAGGTTTCTCTCTGTTAACATTCTACTATGTGTATTTTAGCATGATGGAAGTGTTAGATTCAAGTTTTTAATTGGCATTCCTCCTTTTGCTTTGTTGGCCACATACCAGTCACACCAGTAGGATTGCTTACCAAGGCTATTTTCACTGCCTTCTTCCAGGTATGGTATCTCTGCAGAAATCCATACATTACTCTAAATTAAGAGTTCTACTTCTCAAAAAAAAAAAAAATGTATTGAGCAATCCATATTCAGTGTCTCACAACAGAATAAAAATCTGTTTCTTTTGTTCTCTTCATTTCTTTTTCTACCAAAATAGAGCAGAGGGTGTGCACTGAGTTCCGCTACTTTGCATCTAAGATGCCTTTTAAATTAAATCCACGGCCTCTAGTGCAAGGTAGAAGACATCAGGAAGTCTGATTTTGAAGAAAAAGTCTGAAAAAACTCTTTGGGCCCTTCAGGGTCTTCCAGGCTTCAGCTCAGAAATGCCACCTTATTTTAAGTACTGCTCCTATAACCAGTGCTCTTGAAGGAAAGAAAGGGAAACAGACTGGAATTAGTCCGAAGGCATATAGCTCGGGTGAAAGAATTGCACTAGGAAAGGATAAATCACCTTTAAGAAGTACTTCCACTGTGTGAGTTCTCCTCTGTTGGCACCTGATTTCACAGATTCAGAACACTTTCCTAGGGACTTGTTTTTTCTTTCTTTTTTAAATGAAAGGGACATCAGTAAATAAGTTAGCAGGGAGATTCCTTCATTGGTTTCCTACACTTTCCACTAAAACATAGCAGATCGTGTAATAATTTTTCTTAACCCCTCTTGGTTATTGGATTAAGATGGAGATTTTTATTATGGTCTGTAGAAGGCTATTGATATTTCCTTCTTCTTAGAGAGTCTCATACCAAGAAACACCAACTGAAAAAGTACTGTTTATGATAAAACAAATACAATTTGCACTGTGTTTTCTGAAATACAATTACTGTAAGGTTTGTTTATGCCTGTAGCCATTTATAAAGTGCATAATAACAAGCATGACCTGTATTTCTACAGATTGATCCAACAAGAACAATATCTGCAGGAAAAGTAAACCTTGGAGCATTTAGGACATATCCCAAGGTACACAGTTAAAATTCTCTCTAGTGCATGATCGCTAAGCTGTCTGTAATTGATAGATTGGTTCTAAAGATTACTGCACTTTGATCATCTGACAGTTCCATCAGCTCTGCTGTGCTGCATGTAATTATTCATTCCAGGAGAAAGATATGCCGATGCACTGGTTACTCCCTGTCTTTGGATATTGATTACATTTACAAAGGTTGCCTCCTAGTTTGTTTTTCATAGATTTTTTGGCAGCATTAAAGCAAATAGGCTGACTGGTTGGTAGAGGGGCCTTAAAATTATAGAGCTCAATATAGCCATTTTGGATGGGTATAGTTGTAGGTGACATTCATCAAAATAGAGTTACCTTAGTTCTTCTCTGTTATTTTTTAGGCCTAAGATCAAACGTTAGTAGTGTGTTTTATATGTTGTTACCTGCTTTAGAAAAGCAAGATTCAGAACTATGTACTTCACTTTCAAATGAATATTATGAATCTGCACAGAATTAACTAAACCATATGGAAAGGTTGGGCTAAAAACTAGGAAATCACACACTGGAGATCCGGATCTCCAAATGCAATCTTCAGTTTATGCTTCTGGCAGAGATATAACTGTGCTATTTAATTTCAATCTAATAAAGTTCAGTTACATCCTGCAAATTTCCAGTTACTGTTGACTCATCACGAACTTCAGTCTGACAGAGAAGTTTGGGAGAGGTTCCCAGTTGCATTTATGCATTACTTTTGTGTTGACAAATAAATGCACAAGAGACCTTCTTAGAACAGTCTGTGACTCAGGGGAGTATTGACTTCTTTAGGCAAAACCACCTCATAAATGCTTTCAGAATTTTGAGCAGGGAGAAGGATCCTGCATCCAAATCCTGTGTAGAAAATATGCATTAGAAGTGTATTTCTGGGGAGCCCTCACTGTGGGCAGTTCTTGCCTAGTCAGTAGCTGTGAGTAACACCTAAAGTTTTAGGTGTCCCTAAGGCACATCCAAGGCCTGGCTGGTTCTTCTTTCCTCTTGTTCTTCTTCCTGTCTTCTCTCAAAGGAGGATTGAAATCCCTCCTGAGAATAGGCAGAGAAGTATCACCTGAGAAGCAGCTCGCTCTTTCTGTGTTCTAAGAAATGATCTAATCATAGCTAGTCATCTTACTTGCTTGAAATAGCTCAACTCTGACCACTAGTTTGCTTCCAACGTGTTTTTTGGTAGACCCATAAATGCAGTTGAGATCCAAGAAAATTCCAAATTTCAGGCTACTGGGAGAGTGTAATTTTCCCTCAGAAAAACGCACTGGAGTTGCATAAACTAGAATTTTTGTGAAGTGCTCTCAGAGTTGAGGTGTTTTTAAAAATTACTGTGTCATCTCTGCCCTTTGTTGACTTTTTAGGGCTATAAACCTCCAGATGAAGGTCCCTCTGAATACCAGACTATTCCACTGAATAAAATAGAAGACTTTGGTGTACACTGTAAACAGTAAGTGAGATAAAAAATGCTCTTCTGAGCAGTGGCAAATGCAGTGAATCTCTTGGTCCTGCATCACTGGGAGGTTTTTCCCTCACTGTTAAGGTTGTTTCTATGTGGGTTGGGATTGGAAAGTGCAGCTACGTTGGGGGTAACATCAGCACCAGGAAGGATTACTGCTTTTTCTCTCCTGCTAGATCACTTTCCATGAATTAAAAAGGTAGTTTAGTTTTACCCATTCTTGGCCATAAACCCATACTTTTAAACATGAAGCATGGATACATTTAATCCTTTCTTTTTATGAAGTGGTCAGTTTGGGAGAGTTTATTTAAAGGTTTCTATGAAGTTGGAAGTGCCTTGCATTGCATTGCATAGGTAGTTGTTATGAGAACAATTTTAAAAAAAAAACCCAGACATATTAAATGGCAAACAGCCAAAGCAATACATGAAATACTTCTGGAAAATCTTTCAGAATTGGAAGTAGGGGTAACTTTTTCATTGTTCAGTGCTTTGTATTTTTGAAGGTACTTTGCCGTTGCGGAGGATGTTTTGAGTTGCGTGTACTTTGGGTGTCGCAGCCAAACCAGACATATTTAGGTGGAAGCTTATTTTGTTTGCATCTTTGTTTCCAAAGGTATTACGCGTTGGAAGTCTCGTACTTTAAGTCATCTTTGGACCGTAAATTGCTTGAGCTTTTGTGGAACAAGTACTGGGTGAACACTCTCAGTTCTTCTAGTTTGCTTACTGTAAGTACTGTAGTATGTTATTATGGGCAAATGTTAATTAATTAGTGCTGAAAGCCAGGCTCTCTCTACTATAAACTGCTTAATGGGACAGTGATCCACACTAAGAATCTGTTTGTCAGGTTAAACATGAAAGGAAGGGTTTCCTAATCGTAAATACTGGAACATTCCTTATATCTGCTCTTATAAGAAGGTGGGCACAACTTAGGTTTGATTTTACTGAGTTCTCTATACGCTTAGATTTTGCCTTAAACACCTTTTAGCTCTTTTCAGCTCTGTAATGAATAGTATGCCTTCAAATAATTGTGTTAAGAACTTCAAACCAAACATCACTAAAAAAATGACCAAGAAGAAAACCCCAACTGCCAGGTCTGTTAAAATGAGGTTGCAGCAGAAATCCCACAGGTAGACCTTCAGCCTAACAGCTCGGCTTCCAAACCTTTCTTCTGCACAAAACAATTGTAGAGACCTTTCCTCTTGGTCAAAACCAGCTGAGTTTTAGGTAACTCTTTCTTGGTTCCATAACTTTGGGCGTGGGAAGTAACAAAGAGCGCCCGATCCAGCTGGAGGTATCGAGCGTTTGTCAGGTGTTCACTTGTTCTCTCAATCACTGCCCATCTTCTGTGTCACTCCAGTTGCAAATACAGGTGAAAATGTACACTCCTATAGTCTTAAGGGCTCTTTAGAGACTCTGTTTATAAATGCTTGAATTCATAGCTTGGAATTCAATAGGTTTATTGCCTTCTTTCTCCTAAGAATGCCGACTACACCACTGGCCAAGTCTTTGATTTGTCTGAAAAATTAGAACAGTCAGAAGCTCAGCTTGGAAGGGGCAGTTTCATCCTGGGTTTAGAGACCCATGATAAGAAATCAGAAGACAAACTTGCAAAAGCAACAAGAGACAGGTAAGATAATGCAAACTTGTGCTCTTCCCTGTAAAAAACCCCACAAGTGTTATTTTGTTTTAAACTTACCATGCCTTTAATTGTAACTGCCAACATCATAGATAAGAATGATCGGATCCTAGATAGGAATGAGACACTCTGGGCATCACCAGTTGGTTTTTCAAACTTTAAGAAACTCTTGCCTTGGTTAAACCTACAGTGGCTTTTCAGTCTTTGTCTCTGCTATGAATTCAACTCTAGTTTAATAGTTTATTAAATGAAAAAATGCCTGTTAAATCCCATCTGCATGTGGCAAACCAAAAACGATGCTTTCTGTCCAATTCAAGACGGTAGCACTGCTAGAAAATAGCACATTCTGTAGTTAATTGGGTTTAAAGGAGCACTCAGTGAAATTATTGTATAAGAACATGGTTTTAAGGACTAGTGTTAACAGTCCACTAAGGTTAGTTTACACTTGTGTAATGCTTTCCCTCAGTTAAAAATTAAGAACTTCCGTTTTTTCCTACTTTTAAATTAATGCATCCATCTTCCACAAATGAGGAAGATTTTTTGGTGTTGTTTTATGGTTTGGTAAGAAGTAAATTAGATAAATTCTTGCCTTTATATTTAGCTCCACTGCCCGATATCAAATAGTTGCTATTGTCAGTAAATGCAGTTACCATCGCTGGGCGTACAGCGTTATTTAAGGGAGTAGTGTTTTCCCTCAGTGTTCCTCACATGATCCTTGGAATTGGCTCTTTTTGTTGAGCTTTGTGGTACAAAACTTGCTTCTCACTAAAGCAGCTCTCTCCCAATAGTCTTCAGAGCGGCATGTGCACTTAGGCTATCTGTGTAATGTTAGTCACCATTTTTCCCAGTAAAATCTTGAACAAAGGGCAGTAGTATCCAGCAAGTCAGACAGTACCTTGGGCTGTTCAAAAAACACTCTATTTGACAAGTTCTAGACTCTGAAAAGCAGGAAGGGCGGCACTGTATGTGCTGGTACCGTCTGGAACACAGGACTCGCCTGCAGGCATCTTGGGAGTGTTCTGAGTGAGAGAGAACTCCATTTAACAATTCTGTGGAATCCCTTGGAACAGGCTGCAATAGTGGAATGAGATCTGGGATGTTCCACTGTTCAGATTGGAAGGTTTTCTGGTCCCTCCTCCTCTTTTTACCCTGATATATACAACAGTTTTCTTGTTGCATTCTCTTCCCCCACCACCACCACATCAGCCCGTGTTAGCAGCACGTGCCCTAGCACAGACTTCACTAAGGAACTGATTTTTGAGAGGAGCAGAGAGTTTAATGACAGATAAAAAAAAGTCAAGAGGCAAAAAGGAGTCAGCTCGTGTGAAGAGCCTGATTTGTAACCGAATCGCTTGATTTCCATCTCGCTGGGTACGACTCAGGTGAAGGTGGGCTTTGCTTTAATCAGGAGAGGAGTCAGCTTGCCCTGGGCAAGGGTTAGCTCTCTGGTGAGCAGGGGGGGATGCCTGCAAATGCCCTATGGTCATTGCTAAATATCATAAACATCTGTAAATCAGAGCTGCTGTTGTGACAGTGTCTGCTGTGCATTTATTTCCCTGTTATGGAAAGTTAACAGCTCTTGGAAGTTTTCTATCAGACGTGGCCAAGTTTGGGGCATTGCTTTAGAGAAGCTAAAACCCATTTAGGCTATTTTAGTTGCAGAATACATTTGCAATGGGGTTAAGGCAGGTCAGGTGGTACCTCCCTGTTCCTGTAGTGAAACAGTTACAATGGCAATGCTTTAAAGACATGAGTAGGATGGATTTGCTGATGAACTTCCCTTGAGTTTTGATCCCTGTTTGGTGTCCCTTAAGAGTGACCACATTTATTTTCAGGTTACTCTCACATGCTTAGGGGTTTTCTAAGAACTAACTCCTCTGATCATCCTACTGTGTTATTTCTTGCAGAATTTCTAGTCATTTTTGGTTTCTGGTTTTATTTAGTCGTCATTAGTAGTTAGTTTATAAATCACAGCATGATCTGGGGTTGGAAAGAACCTCTGGAGATCATCTAGTCCAGCACCCTGCCAGAGCAGGTCCACCCAGAGCAGGTCCCACAGGAATGTGGCCAGGTGGGTTTGGAATGTCTCCAGAGACAGAGACTCCACCACTTCTCTGAGCAGCCTCTGCCAGGGCTCTGCCACCCTCAGAGTGAAGAAGTTCCTCCTCGTGGAACTCATGATGGAACTTCTTATGTTCCAGTCAGTGGAGTCAGCGGCCCAGGGAGGTGGTGGAGTCACCATCCCTGACTGTGTTTAAGAGTAGATTAGATGTGGTGCTGAGGGATATGGCGTAGGGGAGAACTTGTAGAGTAGGGCAGATGGTTGGACTTGATGATCCCAAGGGTCTCTTCCAACCTGAATGATTCTGTGATTCTGTGATTCTGATTCAGTTTGTCCCCATTCCCTCTTGTCCTGTCACTGGGTACGACTGAACAAAGCCTGACCCCATCCTCCTGACACCCACCCTTGAAGTATCTATAGGTGTTGATCAGATCCCCCCTCAGCCTTCTCTTCTCCAGACTAAAAAGACCCAAGGCCCTCAGCCTTTCCATGTAGGAGAGATGCCCCAGGCCCCTCATTATCTTTGTAATTGATTAAATTGGAAGGGACTGTTTGTAGAATCATAGGAGGTTGGAAGAGACCTTAAAGACTATGGAGTTCCAACCCCCTGCCCTGGGCAGGGACACCTCCCACCAGAGCAGGTTGCTCAGAGCCCCAGCCAGCCTGGCCTTGAAACCCCTCCAGGTGTTTTTGGACCACAGAACACACTTTCTTCTGTGAGTGTAAGATGTCCTAAATTGCCAGAGAAATTCTGGAATTGGTCTTTGTGTGTATAGCACTCAGGAGTTTGCTTTTGAAGTTACAAACAGCTATTGGCAGCAATGGCCGAATGCCTGTGTGTGAGTTTTCCTCTCTGGACAGCTGTTAAGATTCATGGGGTTATGGGCACCCTGAACTCCCAAACCAGCTGAGTATCTTCAAATCCCGTGACGGCTCGGAGCAGTCCTTGCCCAACCTGGAATTTATGCTTGTTTTGCAGCTGCAAGACCACCATAGAAGCTATACATGGATTGATGTCTCAGGTGATTAAGGATAAACTTTTTAATCAAATTAATATAGCTTGAAGTGCATCACCAGCTGATACGCATCTCCAGAGCAGAAAAAAAAGTCATGGTTGCCTTTGCTTGGACTTGTTCAACTGGAGAAATAAAGCTGCAGTGGAAAATTATGCCTTTAATTTGTAGTCCTTTGGTATTTCCCACCTGTCTGACCGCTTTTAAAGAACAAAGTGTTCCAAAATGTAGTGCAACTTTTTGTTCTTTATCGTAAAACACAACCACCTTGGGAGAACGCTTCCAAAAGTGAAATAAATGTGACTTACTGGGTTTTGCTCTTAGGTATTTATCTCAATTATCCAGCTGCAATAAAGCCATTTTGAAAATGAGTGTTTCGGAGCTTGAGGATTTTTGGCAAATGTTCATCTCCTCTTACTCTTTTTCTTGTTGTTCCACAGAAAAGTTGTGTCTGCTGGGTTGGATTAGCCAGGTGACCCCTGCACTGCAAGAAGTTTGTTTCTCAGACAGGCAGGTCTGGGTTTAGTTATAAGAATTGCTTATCTTTTAACGAGTTTATCAAATTGCCCAGGGAGGTGGTGGAGTCCCCATCCCTGACTGTGTTCCAGAGTAGATTAGATGTGGTGTTGAGGGATCTGGTGTAGGGGAGAACTTGTAGAGTAGGGCTGATGGTTGGACTTGATGATCCCAGGGGTCTCTTCCAACCTAAATGATTCTATGATTCTATGAAATCTAGTGGAGCCTTAGTTTTACTGCTCCAGCCAGAAATGGCTTCTTCTGGCAGTGAGGAAGCATTAATGCATGGTACAATGGGGGTTTGCTGTATATTTCTAAATAGAATCATGGAATCTCAGGATGCTTTGGGTTGGAAGGGACCTTAAAGATGATGGAGTTCCAACCCCCCTGCCATGGGCAGGGACACCTCCCACCAGACCAGGTTGTTCCAAGCCCCATCCAGCCTGGCCTTGAACCCCTCCAGGGATGGGGCAGCCACAGCTTCTCTGGGCAACCTCTTCCAGTGTCTCACCACCCTCACAGCAAAGAAATTCTTCCTGATGCCTAACCTAACTCTCCCCTCTTTCAGTTTAAAACCGTTCCCCCTCATCCTAAGGCTCCACTCCCTGATCAAGAGTCCCTCTCCATCTCTCCTGTAGCTCCTTTAGGGACTGGAAGGAGCTCTAAGGTCTCCCCAGAGCCTTCTCTTCTCCAGGCTGAACAACCCCAGCTCTCTCAGCCTGTCAGTAGTCAAGTAATGACCAGTTCAGCCTCTGCCAGGGCTCTGCCACCCTCAAAAGGAAGAATTTCCTCCTCATTTTCAGATGGAACTTCTTATGTTCCAGTTTGTGCCCGTTCCCTCTTGCCCTGTCACTGGGCACCACTGAACAAAGCCTGGCCCCGTCCTCTTGACACCCACCCTTTGGGTATTTATAGGCTTTGATCAGATCCCCCTCAGCCTTCTCTTCTCCAGAGGGAAATACACGTTAGACTCATTTAGGGCCACAGACACTAAAATTAATGAATCATAATTGCTGGCATCCGCCGTGGTGCTGCTGCCAGGCTGATGGCCCTTTGCTTTGGAGGCTTTTGTGCTGCTTTTCAATAATTCAAGATGTTTGGATTTCTTTTCAAGTTTCTATACTTAATCCGGAGTTTCCTGGGGGGTTTGGAATGTTTACTTTGGGGGTGACTTCCAAGGGGCTTTGTCCAATATCCATTACCCCTTAGACCTCCAGTAACTGACATCCTCTTCAACTTTTCCCTCGGCCTTGATGTGGGTTTTGTTGTTGTTTTGGTCTGGAAATTTTAATAGCTCATTCCTCATGTGGGGCTTTTCATCCGCACGGATTCCAGCCCAGTTGAAGCCAAGATGCAAGTTCTGTGCAGGAAACTTACCATTCAGCGGGGAAACGCAGATCCCCTCAAGCAGAGATTCATCAGGAGTTGTAAAGCAGCAACATTCAACAGCATAGGAAAAAGATCCTATATGATTTATATTATATGATGTTTTATATTATATGATGCAAAGGTTCTGGGCAATCTTGTACCTACCTGAAAGATAAAATAATAGTTCAATCTCAGATTAGCCTACTTGGTGTATTTAAACCCCTCGTTTGCGAGAGGAATGAGCTGGAATTTCAGGCTCTGGCAATGGTTTTGGTCACAGTTGGCTCTAAAATACCGAGTTGTTTTATGAGCTCTAGTGCTGGAGGTGCTGGGGGTTGAGTGCTGGTGTGAAGAGTTGGCCATGGAGATAGGTGTGTGCCTACTTGCTGAGCTTATGGTGTTAGAACTCAGTGTGAAACCATCCATGTAGCATGGCTGGAGCTGTGACCTGGGTAAGATCACAGAATCATAGACTGGTTAGAGTTGGAAGGGACCTTAAAGATCATGGAATTCCAACCCCCTGCCCTGGGCAGGGACACCTCCCACCAGATCAGGTTGCTCCAAGCCCATCCAGCCTGGCCTTGAACCCCTCCAGGGATGGGGGTGGTTCTGTCACTGATTCCCTGTGAGAAGAGACCAGCACCAACCTCTCTACAAGCAGTTGTAGAGAGGGATGAGGTCTCCCCTCAGCCTCCTCTTCCTCAAACTAAACAATCCCAACTCCCTCAATTGATCCTCATCAGATTTATTCCCCAGACCCTTCCCTAGCTCTGTGTCCCTCCTCTGCACTCGCTCCAGCCCCTCCAGATCTCTCTTGTGCTGAGGTGCCCAGAACTGGACACAATACTCAAGGTGTGGCCTCACCAGTGCTGAGTACAGGGGGACAATCACCTCCCTACTTCTGCTGGTCACACTGTTTCTAATACAAGCCAGGATGCCCTTGGCCTTCTTGGCCACCTGGGCACACTGCTGGCTCATGTTCAGCCCCTTGTCACCCAGCACCCCCAGGTCCTTTTCTGCCAGGCAGCTCCAGCCACACTGGAGCCCCAAGCCTGTAGCCATCCATGGGGTTGTTGTGGCCCAAGTGCAGGACCTGGCCCTTGGCCTTGTTGAAGCCCATGCCATTAATCATACCAGGAACTAGGTCAAGATAAAAAGATAAAGCCAAATAACTCCTGAAAGTACAAAAACCAGAGGAACTTGAACTCCTCCAGAGTTGAGCCAGGATCACTCTCAGGGTGCACGTTCCCAGGAGATGCAAACCATTACAAATGGGGTGTTAATGCATAAGATTAATTGTATGGCCCTGGAATATATTTTTTTCTTGTGTCAAGTCTGGAGGAACTGACATCCCAGAGTCTCCCCGTTGGTGAAGGCATTTCTTTTCTGGAGTTAAAAACAATTACCCCAAGCCTTTGAGGGATTAATGAAGTATCTTGTTCCTCGGGGTGTATTTCTTATGAGCTGTAGCTTTACTTTTCCAAGCCTAGGAATAATATCCGGGAGGAAAACTGTAATTGAGGCGACTTAATTCTGACCCTCAGATGAAACTTCTACCCTAGGAAATATTTGCTGTGACGTTTGGTTTGTTTTTAATTATGAAAAATGGCTTCATGCGGGGCTTTCTGAAACCTACAGGACTGTGGGAAGTAGCACGGTCCAGTGCATAGGTCACAGGACTGCCTCTCGGGAGAGCTGACTGGTCACAGCCCCGGGGGGGGGGGGCCAGGGGGGGGGGCCCAAACTTCGGTAAGGCATTTGTGTGGTGGAGCTAGTGGCTTTTTTTTCTCTCTGAATGAAGCAGATTGATCCTTAGCCTTTTAAAAAATGCAGCTGGAAGAGGATAATAGTATAATAATAGTATTGCCCTTTTCGCACGCTGCGTCTCCACCTGGTCAGCCGTTACCACCTCAAGCAGCAGTTCTCAACCACGCTGCCAGCAGAGGATGGCTGCTCTGTTTGGCACAGCTCCTCTCTTCACATCACCCCCGAGGAAATGCTCAGCCCCTCGGAGGGGATGATAAATAATGCCGGTTTAGGAACTCTTCCGTCTCCCAGCTGACACCTGCGTTCAGCTTCTCCGTCGTTTGCCCGTCGCTTCCTGTGTGAGTTTGGGTTTGGGTCAGACCCCGTCACCTCGGGGCTTGTGACTAACAGCAGTGGCGCTGCTTTCTTATAAAAGGAAATGAATTGATGGGCCTGCATCTAATCACATGGAATCTTCAGTAATTACAACCATCTGAACCTACTTCTCCGGCTGACGACAAGTTGCGCTCCCTTTACTGTATCACTCCAGGTCAGAATTTAGCATGGATTTTTAATTTGTTTCTCAGGGAGGCATTTTCAGCCTGAATTCCACAAAGCTGGAGGCAGAACTGGAGAAAGCAGTCAGGCAGATGTCCTTCCAGCTTGAAACAAGCCGTACGTGTTCTGTACCGGTGCTGCAACCTCCACACTAGCTCCTCGTTACACCAGGGGGTTGTGGAACATCTTCCTTTTCCACTTGGAAATCTCTTCCTGTGACAACGGGGTATAAAGTAAACCAAAAATGGTCTCACACAAACACTTCAGCAGAACATCAGCCAGGGGCAAATAACATCCTACAAGTATTTAAGACCAAAGAAGAACGACCCAGGGAATGCTCAGGTGTCCGCTCTGTACAGCGTTGGACAGAACGTTGCTGAGAGACCAGTTCACCTCCTCACTGTTTCTGAAGAACAGCAGCCTGTAGTAATGTTTACTTTCTCACTTCTTCAAAGCTCATGACAATGTTTGTAAAGCTGATGTTTTCTCTGTCCTGAACACTGTCAAAGCGTGTCTTGAATCGGTTCTTACCGCTCTTCTTTAGACACAGAACCTTCCATTTCCCAGCTCAGCGTGGTCTCTGCTGGAAGCAAGATACAATGTTCATTGGGAAAAAAAACGCCAAACCCCACCTTATGAACACTGACAGATGAAATGTTTGTCCTCACAAAGGGAAAGTTCTCCAATAACTTCACTTTCACTTCCAGGATGTGACAGATTTTAATGCCGGGAGGTGCAGAAAGGCTATTGCACTGTTTGGCATCTGCCAGTAAGATTAATCATCGAATCACAGACTGGTTTGGGTTGGAAGGACCTTAGAGATCATGGAGTTCCAACCCCCCCTGCCCTGGGCAGGGACACCTCCCACCAGACCAGGTTGTTCCAAGCCCCATCCAGCCTGGCCTTGAACCCCTCCAGGGATGGGGCAGCCACAGCTTCTCTGGGCAACCTCTTCCAGGGTCTCACTGCTTGCACAGGAAAGAATTTCTTTGTCATACCTAACCTAACTCTCCCCTCTTTCAGTTTAAAACCGTTCCCCCTCATCCTAAGGCTCAATTCCCTGATCAAGAGTCCCTCCCCATCTCTCCTGTAGCCCCTTTAGGGACTGGAAGGGGCTCTAAGGTCTCCCCGGAGCCTTCTCTTCTCCAGACTGAACAACCCCAGCTCTCAGCCTGTCCTCACAGCAAAGGAGCTCCAGCCCTCTGAGCATCTTCATGGCCCTCTCTTGGACCCATTCCTACAGGTTCTTGTCCTTCCTGTGCTGAGGACTCCAGAGCTGGACACAGTGCTCCTGGTGGGGTCCCCCAGAGCAGAGCAGAGCAGAGGGGCTGATTCCGCCCCTGCTTGACCTGCTGGCCACGCTGCTTTGGATGCAGCCCAGGATGGGGTTGGCTTTCTGGGCTGCCAGTGCCCACTGCCAGCTCATGGTGAGCTTCTCACCCACCACCATGTAAGTACCACGTCCCTGAGAAATCAGGGTGACAAAACCAGACTCAGGGGATTATAGCTTTACTCTCCAAAGACATTTCAGTTCAGCTCTCTGCATGTTTACCAAAATGAAAGCACTGTTTCCTCTGCCCTGGGGTTTTGAGAACTTCCTACCTTTGAAAGTGTGAAAACCCAGAACATTTAAATTCAGTAGGAAAAGTTTTCAGATGTATTTTACGTATTTTTGAGCCAGCAATGTGCCCTGGTGGCCAAGATGGCCAATGGCATCCAGGGGTGCATCAGGAAGAGTGTGACCAGCAGGTGGAGGGAGGTCATCCTGCCCCTCTGCTCTGCCCTGGGGAGGCCCCATCTGGAGCACTGGGTCCAGTTCTGGGCTCCCCAGTTCAAGAAGGACAGGGAAATGCTGGGGAGGGTACAGCAGAGGACCACCAAGATGGTGGGGGGCCTGGAGCATCTCTTTGATGAGAAAAGGCTGAGGGACTTTGGTCTGTTTAGTCTGGAGAAGAGAAGGCTGAGGGGGGATCTGGTCAACACCTATAGATACTCAAAGGGTGGGTGTCAGGAGGATGGGGCCAGGTTTTCTTTCAGTGGTGCCCAGTGAGAGGACATGAGGAAATGGGCACAAACTGGAATATAAGAAGATCCTCCTAAATGTGAGGAGGAACTTCTTCACTCTGAGGGTGGCAGAGCCCTGGCAGAGGCTGCCCAGCGAGGTGGTGGAGTCTCCATCTCTGGAGACATTCAAACCCTCTTGGACATGTTCCTGTGGGACCAGCTGTGGGTGACCCTGCTCTGGCAGGGGGGTGGACTAGGTGGTCTCCAGAGATCCCTTCCAACCCCAGAGCATTCTGTGATCCTGTGATTAACAGCTGTACTGAAGCAGCTGTGTTGATGGCATAGCTGTCCAGCCACGGAAGAAGAAGGCAAGAGAAACTCAGGAGAAAGCCTGACTGAAGAAAAATCCTTCTGAAAAAGCTTGTCAGAAATTGCCAGGCTTCAATGTAATGCTTTACAAGTAGGAATGTGAGCATCTTCTGAGGGTGTTTGTCTCCCTCCTTACGTGACACCCCCCCCTTACAGGGTCCCTCTGTGCCCAAACAGCTCTGTGCCCACCACAAGGCAGCGCTCAGACGAGGGAGGCTCTTCGGGTGTTTTATGTCCTTACAAGTAAATTTCAGTTCCCTGTTCCAGCCTGGAACTGTAAGAATTATCACCATCCCTGATTTCACACCGGTATTTCCAAAAGCTTGTTTATTTTTTTTGAAGACAAGGACTCGTTGTTCTCAGCCAGATTCCTGCCACCCCGCAGAGCACGAGGCCCATTTGTTAGTTCTCTGTGCCACCAGGTGAGAATCCTATTGCAAATCTTCATGAGCAAACGCTGTCTCTGGAACTTCTCAGGGCTTGGTCCACCTCTAAATCAGATTCCTGACAGCCAGCCCCAGACACCTGCAAAATCTACAGCCACCAGGGAGAACAAACTAAGTCCAAATTTAACTTGGAGAACATTAGGGTACTTTTTTTTTTTGACAGGGACGTTTCCCAGAACAAGCAGCTCCAGGACATGCTCAGTCTGGATTCCACCACAGAAATGAGGGTAGAAATGAGGCTTGGGGCAGTGTGGCTGGAGCTGCCCGGCGGAAAAGGACCTGGGGGTGCTGGTCGACGGGCGGCTGAACATGATCCAGCAGTGTGCCCAGGTGGCCAAGAAGGCCAAGGGCATCCCGGCTTGCATAAAGAATAGTGTGACCAGCAGAAGCAGGGAGGTGATTGTCCCCCTGTGCTCAGCACTGGTGAGGCCACACCTTGAGTCTTGTGTCCAGTTCTGGGCACCTCAGCTCAAGAGAGATATCGAGGTGCTGGAGCGAGTACAGAGGAGGGCAATGAAGCTGGTGAGAGGCCTGGAGAATAAGGCTTATGAGGATGGATTAAGGGAGTTGGGATTGTTTAGTTTGAGGAAGAGGAGGCTGAGGGGAGACCTCATCCCTCTCTACAACTGCTTGAAAGGGCATTGTAGAGAGGTTGGTGCTGGTCTCTTCTCACGGGCAATGAGCGACAGGACAAGAGGGAATGGCTGCAAGCTGCAGCAGGGTAGGGTTAGGCTGGACATGAGGAAAAAGTTTTTCCCAGCAAGAGTGGTCAGAGCCTGGAATCAGCTGCCCAGGGAGGTCATGGAGTCCCCATCCCTGACTGTGTTTCAGAGTAGATTAGATGTGGTGCTGAGGGATATGGTGTAGGGGAGAACTTGTAGAGTAGGGCTGATGGTTGGACTTGATGATCCCAAGGGTCTCTTCCAACCTGAATGACTCTAGGATTCTATGATCTTACAATCTTCTGTGTCCTCAGAGAGAAGGAAATGGAAAATCTGAGGTTGAAAGGGTGGGACTCACTATACCTTGTCTGCATTTCTAACAGGGGACAAAGTGGAACGTGCTCATAACAACATTTTTTGTCATTTTTCCTTGAAGAGAAGTAAGAGCTCCTAACCTTGGCTTCACTGGAAGCAATGCATTTTGCCACTGACCAGCTGAGTTTGCGTGTTCCAGCACAGCGAGCACACAGCACGTATGAAGTTTTATTGACTTCAGTGAGTAACATAGAATCACAGAATGGTCCAGGTGGGAAGAGACCTCTGGAGATCATCTGGTCCAACAGACTCACACAGAGCCACCTACAGCTGGTTGCCTGTGCCTAGGAGGCTTTTCAATATCTTAGAATGGTTCAGGTTGGAAGGGACCTTAAAGATCATAGAGTTCCAACCGCTTGCCCTGGGCAGGGACACCTCCCACTGGACCAGGTTGCTCAAAGCCCCATCCAGCCTAGTCTTATCTCCAAGGACACAGACCCTACAACCTCTCTGGGCAAACCGGTTCCACTCCTCGGTCATCCTTACAGGGGAAAAATATTTCCTGATGCTCAGAGGAAACCATCTCCTGTTTCAGCATGTGCCTGTTGCCTCTGGTCCTGTCACTGGGCACCACTGAAAAGAGCCTGGCTCTGTCCCCTTTGCACCCTCCCTTTAGGTATTGATATACATTGATGAGATCCCCCTGAGCCTTCTCTTCTCCAGGCTGGACAGTCCCAGCCCTCTCAGCGTTCTTCTTGGAGAAGAGATAAGAGTCATGGAGTTTCCTACTTTCCAGTCCCTTCAATCTCTTAATGGCCCTTAGCTGAACTCTCTCTGGCATGTCCATGTCTCTCTTGATCTGGAGAGCCCAGAACCAGACACAGCACTTCAGCTGTGACCTCACCAGCACTGGCTGAAGAGGCAGAATCACCTTCCTTCCACAACTGGCAATACTCCTCCTCTGCAGCCCAGGGTACCATCTGCTTTCTTTGCAGCAGCAATGCATTCCTGGCTTGTGTCCAATTTGATGTCCAGCAGGACCCCCAGGTCCTTTTCTGCAAAGCTGCTTTCCAGCTGGTCAACCCCCTAGCCTGTACTGGTGCCTGGGGTTGTTCCTCCTCAGGGGCAGGACTTGGCACTTCCTGCTGCTGAACTTCTTCAGGTGCTCCTGTCAGCCCATTCCTCCAGCTTTCTGATGTCTCTCTGGGTGGCATCAGGACCCTCTGGTGCATCAGCCACTCCTCCCATTTCTGTGTCAATCAGCAATTCATTCATTCATTTTTAAAGGCACCAAAAATGTTGATACAACAGTGACTTTTAAAAAACAAAGCAAACAACCCCAAACTGGGATAATGTTTTATCATAGGAAAAAAAACCATAAAATATTTGCCAGCCTTTGTTTAAAATAGAACATTGCTGTTAAATACAGTACCCACTCAATTATTCAGCTATTAATTCTTCTAACTGAAGCACAAGGGAAACGAACCACATAGTTTGGATTTTGCCAGCAACTCATGTTGGAAAGGCCCTCTGAGATCATCGAGTCCCACCATACACACCCAAACCCCGTACAATCTTGGCCACTAGAGCATGCCCTGAAGTGCTGCATCTATTTGGTGTTTCTTTCTACAGGCTTCTTAACTACCTCCAGGGATGGTGACTCACCACCTCCCTGGACAGGCCGCTCCAGTGCCTGACCACTCTTTCAGTAAAGTCATTCTTCCTAATATCCAGGCGAAAC
>VZTM01012141.1:404990-429406 GCA_013400555.1 Jacana jacana | reverse complement strand
AGAGAGATATCAAGGTGCTGGAGCGAGTGCAGAGGAGGGACACGGAGCTGGTGAGAGGCCTGGAGAATAAGGCTTATGAGGATCGATTGAGGGAGTTGGGATTGTTTAGTTTTAGGAAGAGGAGGCTGAGGGGAGACCTCATCCCTCTCTGCAACTGCTTGAAAGGGCATTGTAGGGAGGTTGGTGCTGGTCTCTTCTCACAGCAGGGTAGGGTTAGGCTGGACATGAGGAAAGTTTTTCCCAGAGAGAGTGGTCAGTCAGTGGAATCAGCTGCCCAGGGAGGTGGTGGAGTCCCCATCCCTGACTGTGTTTCAGAGTCGATTAGCTGTGGTGTTGAGGGATCTGGTGTAGGAGAGAACTTTGTAGAGTGGGGCTGATGGTTGGACTTGATGATCCCAAGGGTCTCTTCCAACCTGAATGATTCTATGATTCTAAGACTGGTGTACAATTTTCCTAAGCACACTGAAGCAACAAATGAAATATAATAATGTATTTTAAATGTTATTTAATGCCTTCAAAGTTTGAGAAGGATGACAGCAAGAAAGGAGTAGGTTTTTATAAGCAGCGAAGTCTACAGATAAATGGGTCACTGTAAGGAAAAAGGGAATTTGTGGGGAAGCATCAGATTTGAAGCATGTGTGTAAGCTTTGATGAAGGTCTGGGGCACAAGTAGTAGAACATTTTCCTTTTTGTTTTTCAGGCATTTTGTAAAAGCGCTTGCAAGAGCAGGAGGAACACCTTGTGAAAAGGAGCAGTAAAGCAGCTTGGCCCCTCACAGCGTTATGGTTCGACTAACGGTGGACTTGGTCGCTAAAAGCATCAGCCACAGGAGTCGCAGTGAAGAGGACTTTGGGCAGTACCTGCGAAAAATAACTCATCTAAATTTGTCAGATAAAAACATAGATGCAATTGTAAGATTTCTTCTTCTTTATCCCTTTTAACCTGGCTCCTCAAGTGGTCTGTAGTTACTGTGAGTGAGGAGCTGTTTCTGCCTGGGGAGCCAAACAAGCAAAGCCGGGTTTCTATTTTATAACAGCTATATTGTGGTTTAATGTTTTTATTGACTTGCAGCTAAGCCTTAATAACACATCTGCTTAGAAAAATGCTTCAGCATCTACTGCTGTTATTGTGGGGAACCCTGCTGGCATGTACAAGTGTTAAATGGGGTTTGACATGTGAACATAATCCTTCAGCTGTAGCTTTTCATCCAAACCATCAGTGTGGGTGACTGTAACTCCATCTGCAGCATTTCTTATTACCAACCTAGTGCTTGTTTTGGTTTCTTAAGGTGGCAAAAAAACCTCGTTGAAGTGTTCTACTTACCTGAACCCGTGGTAGTATATCCCATCTGTGTGGCAGACGAAGGATATTATCAGGAGACTGACTATTTTTGCTGTTAATTCATTCAAATAGAAAACCCGTGTAAGCAATTACACAAGAGAGAAGAACGCAGTGTTACAGTGGAGGACTTTTTGCAGGGTTTCACAGAACTGCAGAAATTACAGAAATCTGCAGCTCCCAAAAAGAAAACAAAAAATCAAACCAATTTGCTCTTTGAATTATTTCACACAGTTGCCTCATTGTAAGGGAGCTCTCAGAGAGTGGCAACGCTGGAAATGATAACTCCACTTGCAAACCTCTTCAGCCACTTCAGAAAGAGGCTATTTCAAATCCATCTTGCAGACCTGACACTTTTCCTATACAGTATAGTCAGTCTTACGCCATGAATCAGCAGCTCTTCACCTCTGAGAGCAGCGCCCCAGCCCTGTTGAATCGGAGCTGTAGCGTCCGCGGGGACGTTAGCTCTGAGGTTGGCAAACAAAGTTCATCCTTTCAGCAACAGCTTTTTAGGTGTTTTTATTTAGAGGTTTGTATCTGTTGATGGTTACCTTTATCCTGGGGAATAGGAGATGTAAGGAATGATTAAGGAAATCATAATGATATTACACACTATTAAGTGCCACGCTTATTTTATTCTCATTAATGCTGTATTTTTCCAGTCTTGGGGAATTTTACAAAGGGTTGTTAACTTGCAGCACCGTCTTTTCAGTCTGTCTGTGATTTATTCCTTAGATTTCAGAGGAAGTCTGGGAAAGGAAGGGGGAGTTCAGGAACAGGATACAAGCCGAGCAAGGTTGACAGACTTCACTGGTGTAGTGGCTTTTTCAAATTAGTCAGGGTAAAATCTACATATTTATTTTTTTTTAATTGCTCTCTGGGGTTTATTCATTTAAAAAATAATCCATGACCTTTTTCTTTTCAAAGACTCACAAATGTAACCCAGTCCTCTTTCCTTTGAGTTTAATAATAGGAAATTTGTACAGGTTTCAGTAAGCCCTGAGTTAACTGAAATCCCCTCCAGATACTGAGCGCATTTGGAAATCGCCGAAGCCCAAACAAACGAATAGTTGTGTGGGGAGGATTTCTGCTTTAAAAGGCTGATTTCAGTCACAAAGATTAAATAGCTTGGTTTATATGAACAGATCCACGCAGGCCAATGGGTTTATTCAGCCCACTCCCAGCAATGTGCACAGCCAGTCACTAAGTTGACTGATCCATTCGATGAGGACTGGTTCCTCGGAGGAGTTTTACAGAAACTCTGCTGAGAATGTGTGACCTTTTAGGTAAGAGCAATGCCTTCAAAGAACCTTGATGTTTCAGCAGAGCTCAGACTTGGAAGTGTATTAAAATACACCAAAGTGCAAGTTTTTGTATAAATCAGTATTTCTTTGCGGAGCACTTGTTTCCGTTACGTCACTGACGTTTGTTGGAGACAACTACACTGGCAATTGTGCTTCTCAGAAATCCACCCAATGAAGGCAGGAAAGGGAATGAAGAGTGGTGGTGAAAGGAGGTTAATCCAGTTGGTGGCTGGTCACAAGTGGTGTTCCCAGGGCTCAGTATTGGGGCTCTTTGTCTTTAGTATCTTTATCAATGATCTGGTTGAGCAGATCGAGTGCACCCTCAGTAAGTTTGCAGCTTACACCGAGTTGGGTTGATCTGCTGGAGGGCAGAAGGGCTTTACAGAGGGATCTGGACAGGCTGGATCAATGGGCTGAGGCTGATGGGCTGAGGTTCAACAAGGCCAAGTTCTGAGTCACACCAATCCCCTGCACCACTACTGGCTTGGGCAAGAATGGCTGGAGCTGCCCAGCAGAAAAAGACCTGTGGGCATTGGTCAGCTGAACATGAGCCAGCAGTGTGCCCAAGAAGGCCAACAGCATCCTGGCTTGTATCAGGAACAGCATGGCCAGCAGGACTAGGGAAGTGACCATTGCCCTGTCCTGGGCACTGGTGAGGCCCCACCTCAAATGCCATGTCCAGTTTTGGGCCCCTTATGACAAGAAAAACATTGAAGGGCTGGAGTGTGTCCAGAGAAGGGCAACAGAGCTGGTGAGGGGTCTGGGGCACAAGTCTTGTGAGGAGAGGCTGAGGGAGCTGGGGGTGTTCAGCCTGGAGAAAAGGAGGCTGAGGGGAGACCTTCTCGCTCTCTACAGCTCCCTGAAAGGAGGGTGTAGCCAGGGCAGGTTGGTCTCTTCTTCCAAGTCACAGGTGATGGGACAAGAGGAAATGGCCTCAAGTTGTGCCAGGGGAGGTTCAGATTGGAGATCAGGAACAAGTTTTACCTGGAAAGGGTTATTGTGCATTGGCATGGGCTGCCCAGGGAAGTGATGGAGGCACCATCCCTGGAGGGGTTTAAAAGCCATGTAGATGTGGTGCTGAGGGACATGGTTTACTGGTTTACTGGTAACTCGGCAGTTCTGGGTTAAAAATTGGATTTGATGATCTTAAAGGTCTCTTCCAACCAAAACGATTCTGTGACTCCAAGTCCCACAGGATGTGGTGTCCCTGCTGGCAGTGGCTGTAGGCCTCACCCTCTGTATGGCAGAACAGCAACGGTGGGTTTCAGTCTTAAGCCTGTGCAGGAGATGATAACTGATAATCAGTCTAGGAAGAATAGGTGTTAAAAGTGTTTGTTCAAGATGGAAGTGTGTAAATCACGGAGCAGAACTTAAATACAAAAGCCACAGCCCGACAGCTTCCAGAAAGAGCAGTGAGTGACCTCTGTGCAGCATTAATTTGTTATTTTTCATTTCAGGGGGACTTCTCCTTGTGTAAAAACCTGCGAGTTCTGTATTTATATGATAACCAAATCCGTCAAATCCAGAACCTGGGCTTTGCCTCAAATATAACACACCTTTACCTTCAGAACAATCGGATTACACGCATGGAAAACCTCTCCTCGCTGAAAAGCCTTGAAAAACTGTAAGTTGAAAATCATCTCTTTATTTTAATAGTGAAAGAATGGTTATTAGACTAAGAAATTTTAAAATCATGGAGGCAGCATTGTCCTTTCAGCTCTTAAAGCCTTTGTGTTACATTTTCCTTTCCAAGGATATTAGATTTTTGTGTGTGTTCGATTCTGCAGGTACCTGGGGGGCAACTGCATCACCGTAGTAGAGGGTTTGGATACGTTAGAAGAAATAAGGGAGCTACATATTGAAAGTCAACACCTCCCTCTTGGTGAAAAGCTTCTGTTTGACCCGAGATCCCTCAGGTCCCTGGCAGTAAGTACATTGTCACAACTTCAACGAGTAGATCAGTATTTCTAAGAGATCAGTATTTCTAAGTATTTAGAGAAATCTAAATATTTCTAATATTTCTAAGTATTTCTAAGATCAGTATTTCTAAGAGATCAAATTTCTATTTGATCGCTGTGTGGTTTCCTCTTCTCCCAGTTGGTGTCATTCTACCATGGGACTCCCATCCCTATTCTCTAATAAACAAGGAGTCCAGCAGATTCTACTGTTTTTTTTATTTTTCTGCAAAGGGTGGGAATGGGAATACGGGGAGAGACAAAGCAAGGAAACGTGTGGATGCCCCTATCCAGACAAAATGGGAATAACACAAAAAAAAAGGGGTAGGAATTCATGGTTAATTACTTAGTTTGCAGTGAATTAGTTTGTTGACACCTCTCTGATTTGTTGGCTACATGAGTTTATTTACTGCCTCCTGCATTTCTCTACAAAATGCAATGGCAGAAGGTGCAAACAACTTTTTTGTGGGTATCAAGAGGGAGACAATCAAAGGCATCGGTTTAGTTCTCCAAGTTTTCTATGTTGGGGTATGTTAAGAGTTCAGGAAAGTCAGCTTTTGAAGTTTTCTTTCCACGGGTTCATTTCTCAGTAAACATCAAATGTGGTGTTGAAGTGGTTAAAAAAAAGACCTTATTTAGTAACGGATGTAGTTCTATCCTAAAGGAAAGACATTTTGCTCCATCTCCCAAAGAGTAGTCAGGGTTTGATGAGCCTGTTCTCTGAAGATGGACTTTTCAGTGGGTCCTTTTGTTCATGTGTGCGTCATAAAGATTTGACCTAGCTCCCATCCTTGCTGGTTGGAGTAATCCAAGTTGTATATTACTGGTTTCCTTCAGTGGAAATGAGCCATTCTCAAGAGAGCACTCTGACTTTGCTACATAGCCCATAATCTTCCCAGGATAACTCATATACTTCAGTGTTTTGCTGCACCCTGGCCTAGAGTCACTGTCATTTCATTCTTCGTGGCATTTGTGCATGGTCTTAGGGTGTCATGGAGTTCTTGACCATGTAACATCTTAGTGGAAGTTACTGGAGAAGCATTCTGGTTTTAGCTTTTCAGTGCTAAGTATTTAGTCCCTGTTTAAGACAGCGCTTCTGACTTCTTCTACCTGTTTCTGGCTCTTAATGCCATCAGAGATAAAGGAGCCAAAACCATGGGGCTGTATAGCTCCCAGTGTACCACCAGTTATGCTTTGATGATGATGACATCAGGAGTCTTTTGACTGAGGAGATGAACTTTATGCACTGTGGGTATCAGGCTGATGCTGGTAATTGCTGCCTGCAGCGTAGCTCTTGCTCAGGTTTTTGAAGAGGGTTACATTTCTTGCATACACTGCTGAAAGAGGCATTTTCTGACTAATGGTGAATTCCATACCTGGTAAAACTCTAAATTTACTGGATTAGGTGCCCTTTTTCACCTGCTAGAGGTGTAGACTTCTTGTTCCTTTTAAACTCCTTAAAAAAGAAAGTCTTGTTCCTTTCTCCAGTCCTTAGGCTGGACATCAGGAAAGAATTCTTCCCAGCAAGAGTGGTCAGAGCCTGGACTGGGCTGCCCAGGGAGGTGGTGGAGTCCCCATCCCTGACTGTGTTTCAGAGTACATTAGCTGTGGTATTGAGGGATCTGGTGTAGGGGAGAACTTTGTAGAGTGGGGCTGATGGTAGGACTGGATGATCCCAAGGGTCTCTTCCAGCCTGAATGTTTCTATGGTTCTATTCTATGGTTCTAAATGAAACAACTCTAAGTATTTCCTGAGACAAACACCTGAAACACATTTGCTTTTAATCTGGAATGCGAGTATCTCTTCAACAGAAGTCTGTTGCAGAAGGTAGAGTGCACTATGGGGCCCATTAGTGCTCCACAGCAGGGGCAAGGACTAGCAGTGTGTGTACTGAGAGATTTGTCGGATCAAGCCTGAAAGAACTCCAGCACAGCTCAGCCGTTAACGAGGCTACCCGGGCATCAGACAGGGATTTCAGCTCTGTGCAGCTCAGATGTAACCTTGGAAAAGGCAGCCGTTTTCTGCCTCATTTGTACTTCAAATGCAGAGTTGCACTTGCAGAATTTTAGAGAAAAAAACAAAATTCTGTGTTTACTCAGAATTCCTGAAATCACTGAGAAATAACATTATTTTTGTTTGACTTCATAACCAAAATAAACAGCATTTTAGGACATTAAGAGCCATTTAGCTGTGGGGTTGGGGGATCTGGTGTAGGGGAGAACTTTGTAGAGTGGGGCTGATGGTTGGACTGGATGATCCCAAGGGTCTCTTCCAACCTGAATGATCCTATGATTCCATGACAAGAGGGGAAGCCAACCTAAACCCATGCATGAGGTGTGTGGTGGTTGTATTCATGTGTTTCTGCTTCAAGAAGAAAAAGCTCTTCCTTTCAGAGACTCTTCTGTAAGAATTTACAGCTTGGCTCATGCATGGCATGAAAGAAATCATTTTCATTTTCTTTTTCTGCTTTTCTTCCTCCAGAAATCTTTGTCTGTGTTGAATATCAGCAATAACAACATTGATGAATTAGAAGACCTGGAAGTTCTGGAGAATCTTTCTTACGTTCAAGCAGTCGACAATCAACTTCAAAGCATGAAGGTATTAAATCTTTGCTCTAGTTACTGTGGGTGATAAGAAATTAGTTCAAATTCATCTTTATCACTAAATAGATGAGTAAAAATAAACTGTACTCCTGCAGTTGCTGAACCTCTGACTTCCCAAGAATGCTGCCTTTTCTCATCCAAAAATCTCGTTGAGGTTAAGAATGGAGAAGTCTTTCTCTAGGATGTCCAGATGGCCTTTAATCCATTGTAAAGTGGCAACTGTGCCTGCAGCTCTCCACTGAGTAGTAGAAGCACGGAAGCTGTAGCTACAATAGCACATGTCCAAAATGTGGGATTAGCACGTGTGCTTTGCCCATCTGAGTGACTGACGTTGCAAAGGTGACAGGGCCGTGGTTTCTCCATGAACTTCCCAGGCTGTGTAGAGTACTGCAGTTTGTAATTCTCTGTTTGAATGTCTATAAAAGCCTCTTCTTGGATATCAGATCCCCTGGCTGACATTGCAGCCGTTCCCACATCAAAATGAGTTCTTGCCTCTTGCTGCTGGGGTTCCATCAGAAGCGTTAGTCATGAAAGCATGGAATCTCTTCCATACGTGTCCTGCAGAGGAAGGACACGTCTTCATGAACCAGAGCTGTAACTCCCATGGGAGCAGCTAAAACAAATGACCTAAATAAAAGCATTTCTGCTCTTCCTTTTGCAGTGGTGGATGGGGTTCAATCAGGATGTTCTAGGCTTACAATTTCTAGCTTATCTTCTCCAAAAGGAGCAGGACTACTGGCCTTGTCACTTCTCACTATTGTTACCATTTCCTCTACTTCTTGCCATAAAGAACCATTAAAAAAACAGTGTTATTGTCCTAATGGTAACTGACTCGCTACAGGCTTGGGGCAGTGTGGCTGGAGCTGCCTGGCAGAAAAGGACCTGGGGGTGCTGGTCAACGGGCAGCTAAACATGAGCCAGCAGTGTGCCCAGGTGGCCAAGAAGGCCAAGGGCATCCTGGCTTGTATTAGAAACAGTGTGACCAGCAGAAGCAGGGAGGTGATTGTCCCCCTGTGCTCAGCACTGGTAAGGCCACACCTTGAGTCTTGTGTCCAGTTCTGGGCACCTCAGCACAAGAGAGATCTGGAGGTGCTGGAGCGAGTGCAGAGGAGGGACACGGAGCTGGGGAAGGGCCTGGAGAATAAGGCTTATGAGGATCGATTGAGGGAGCTGGGAGTGTTTAGTTTGAGGAAGAGGNAATTAAAAAAAAGGTTGAGGGAAGTTTTGAGTTTGTTTCACATTTTTGTATCCCTGAATTTCATAGAATCATTTAGGTTGGAAGAGACCCTTGGGATCATGGAGTCCAACCATCAGCCCCACTCTCCCAATCCCACTATCCTATGGGTTACGTTATTCTGCAGCCGTGAGAGCTGAAAGGATGTTGGGGGGTTACGAACTGTAGTCCCTGTGCTTAACTGCTGCTGCTGCCTGACATGGTTGCAGGCAGCAAAGGCTCTCTCGTTCCCACACACGCTGCCTCTGCTCTCCTGCCTCCCACCCCTCTGCTTCCAGAATGCTGATGGGTCCCTCTTCTTCACGCCAAAAGCTCTGTGTGTGTCCCCCCGGTTTCCCATTCCCGCGGGAACAGGGTGGAATCTTTGCAAAAGAGGTCAGGTGTAAGAAGTGCAGGGAAGAGTGTCTTCTCCTGAAGACTGCTCTCACTTCCCACCAATTGCTATCAGCATTTGAGATCTAAACACTGACCTCCCTTTTTTCACCTTAGCGTGCAAACCCCAAGCGCCGGGCTCTTCGGCACGGCCGTCGCAGCCTGGTTGAAAACTAGAGCTGAGGAAATTCAAGCACTCAAGGCTCTGGCTAATTCAGGGCACTGTTGGCATCATTACCAGCCCCCGAGGCGTATGACCTTGTTTCCCATGACTGAGGTTCCTGGGATGCAGTCTGAGGAGCAGACAGAACAGAATGAAGTCCTTTTTTTCATCTCGGTTCAGGCGAAATGACTCGCCCCGACTGGCTGCCACGTGTGAGAAGAAGTCCAGCTTAGGTCACTTACCACCAGCACGAGGTGGTTCAGTAGAGGTGGCTTTTCTCTCCTTGCTGTGGTTTGCTACTTCATTTATTTCTCCTGCCGAGCTCCCGCTTTACTGGAGCCAAGTTCACAAGGACTTCCGGGCTGTGGCGTGTTTGGGTTGGAAAAGGGACGGAATTTTTAAGAAACATTATACCTAGTTAAAAAAAAACCACAACCCCCAACCCCACAATTATTCCTCTCTACCAAAAGGCAGACCCTTATGTGTTTCTTCATTACATGGGTTGGGGGAAGATTGTGTGAGTGTTTGGAGAGGTTGAGAAAGGAGAGCTAGAAATACCTATTTCCCCAGCCTTTAATTCCTTCGACCTCTGCCCGGTATTGATTGTGACAAGAGGCTCTCACAGAAGATGAATTCCTCGGCTTCAGAACTGAGTCAGGAACAAGAGAACAAGTATAGATTTTTCTCAAAGAGATTATGACAGGTAGTCAGAGCGGTGACAAATTGCTGTCTGCGGAGGTAGTTAGGGCGCTCGGACTAGACGTTTCTGATCAAAACCGGAGCATACCGGTCAAATACCAATTCTTCAATGGCCACCCTTAATTGGTAAGAGCATCACTGCCAGCACCACAGCTGCCCAGGCCGGCGCTGGCCTTCCCCTGCCTGACGGAATATCATTTGCTCGTCAGTATTCCGGAGCAGGGCTCAAAGTGATGGCGTGACACGATCATTTATCAAAGAGAGGCTGCCCAGAAGAGCGCCTGGTCCCTCTAGTCCGGCCTATTGAGAGGCTGGGAGGCGAAAGCAGTGTTAGGAGAGACAGGAAAGCGATGAACAAGTAGAGCGTATCGAAAGGGTAATCATATTTCAGCGCAGGATTAGTGTGCTCTTGGATAAACACGCGCCGGAGTGAGCCTGTTCTGGGTCATTTATCAAGCAAGCAAGGAACAGCTAACAGAAATGTGCAGGGCTCCTTGTGTGTACCTTCAGCAAAGTTAAACTGCATCCACTCTGTTTCGGGAACGGGCAATTTTGTGTTGGAAAACTATTGACAAAATTCTTTCCAGTGCCATCTAGACCACATTGCAGATTGCAGTGGCCATGCCTGACTGCTCAGCTAAGAATACATAAGTAATACCCTCACTAAATGCTATTTCATTTTTTAATAAGCCAAGCCTAAAACATTTCCCACCACCTCCACCACCATTGTCATGCCCCTGATTATCAGCACCTGAACTGGGGGGTTTTTGTCACAGGGCCCTTCTAATTCGCACCGATACAGCTTTGCCCTCTGCCATCCACAGATGGATCAGCCTTCCCTCGTGTGGGCTGCTCCCCAGAGCTTCTTGCACTGTTTGGTGGGTCTCCCTCCTCACAGAACCAGACTTTTGCTCTCTTATTTGATCCTGGAGAGACATTATCAGCCCTGGGATCTATAGCAATGACCAAAAATCACAGAATCACAGAATCTCAGGGATTGGAAGGGACCTTGAAAGCTCCTCCAGTCCAATGCCGCTGCCAGAGCAGGAACACCCAGAGCAGGTCACACAGGAACGCCTCCAGGCGGGTTGGGGATGTCTCCAGAGAAGGAGACTCCACAACCTCCCTGGGCAGCCCCTGCCAGTGTTCCCTCACCCACACCCTGAAGAAGTTTTTCCTCATATTTAAGTGGAACCTCCTCTGTTCCAGCTTGCACCCATTGCCCCTTGTCCTGTCATTGGATGTCACTGAGAAGAGCAAAAATGACTTTGTTTGGAAGTGTGAGGCTGTGCCACCGGTTCCTCTTCCGGGGGATTTTTCTAAACACGCCTTCTATGACCCAGAGAATATTCCCAGGAGGATTTTTCTACCAAGGGAGTAGAGTTTGCAAAACCATAGTTTTCCTCACTTGCATTAACCCAGGTGATTTTCTAAATTGGAAGGATCTAAGAGATACCTCCATCGCTCGGTTCTTCTTCATTGGCGTCCAGCTACAGAATTCTAGGCCTCACAGTTTCGAATCTGTCAGGTGGTGATTAGTAGATTTTTTCCAAGCTTATTACAAGTGTGGAACATAAATTCCCTCTCCTCTTGTATGGGATTTGGAATCCCTGCTCAAGCCTTTCAGGCGTACAAGGCAGCCCTTCAAGGATGACGGTTCAGTGAAATCTTTCAAAGGGAAGGATTTTGGAGAGTAGGGCATCTGGGCAGAAAGGACCAACCTGCTAAGCTTTGCAGCCTTTCAACTTGGATTTATTGTATTTAAAAGACAGAAGAAGTTGTATTCGGGTCACACTGCCCTTGGGTAACCAGACAGAAACCCAGATGGAGAAAGGTGTATTTCAAACAGTTCCCTCTCCGGGCCAATGCTAGAACTGACCACCCACAGGGAGGTGGGGGGATTGCTGGGCCTCCTGGTAAAATATAGACATATATAATACATATCTATCTCAAGAGAAAGACAGTCTACTGTGGATTGCATGATTTTTAGCCTTTTTGGGTCTGTTCTTCCTTTGTATAGTATTTCTTCTTCCAAAATAGCTCGTTCCAAACCAGTCCCCGATGCCTGAAGGGCTCTGTGAGACCACGGGGACCCATTGGCAGATAAGCACCATCGTGTAGCGTGGAATGTTTCTGGCTGGTAGCTCCTCAGCTTCAAGTACTTGTAAGTGGGACCATAATGGTCATTTTTCCAACCGGAAGCACAATGTTCTCTTTTTGTATCAACTGCAGGATTTGGAGGGTGTGCTGAAGAAATGGACAAAGCTACGGAGACTGGATCTCGCAGGAAACCCCATCTGCCACAAACCAAAGTACAGGGACGGGATTGTAGTACAGTCACAGACTCTAGGTGACACATAACCCCCAACCTCACCCCTAACCCTGACTCTGCTAGAAAAGAACTGGCACGTTAATTGTTCTTGCTCAAAGGGCTGGAACAGCTCCCCTGTGAGGACAGGCTGAGAGAGTTGGGGTTCTTCAGGAAAAGAGAAGGCTCCAGGGAGACCTTAGAGCCCCTTCCAGTCCCTCAAGGAGCTGCAGGAGAGATGGGGAGGGACTCTTTGTCAGGAAGTGTAGTGACAGGACAAGAAGTAACAGATTTAAACTGAAAGAGGGGAGATTTAGATGAGATCTCAGGAAGAAATTCTTTGCTGTGAGGGTGGTGAGACACTGGAAGAGGTTGCCCAGAGAAGCTGTGGCTGCCCCATTCCTGGAGGGGTCCAAGGCCAGGCTGGATGGGGCTTGGAGCAACCTGCTTTGGTGGGAGGTGTCCCTGCCCAGGGCAGGGGGGTTGGAACTGGATGATCTTTAAGGTCCCTTCCAACCCAAACCGTTCTGTGATTCTATGAAGATGCATCAATTCCCTTTTGTGCTAATTTAAATATGGATATGAAGGTTTGTTGGGTATATTTTTGTCAAAAGACTGAAAGGAAATAGAGGAAGATTTGAGGAGAGGAACTGTAGGGCAGCACAGGTTGCATACAGCTTGCTGCAACCTTTGAGTTCACTTTGGGCATCACAGAAAGTGTTCTTTTCTCTTTGACAGAATCCCTTGATGGGAAAGAAATTAAAGAAACAGAGAGACGGTTCCTAGTGAGCTGGAAAGCCTCCAGAGCTGCCAGGAACAAAAACAAAGAAGGGATGACAAATGAACACACACTCTATCTACAGTTTTGTAAGCAAACTAATCAATTACTTCTTGTTTGTTTGAAATATTCTAGAGCTGATAAAAGAGCAGCTGACAGTAAATATGCTGGGAATGAGGTCTGTACTCCTGGTGAGACCAAAGCACAGGAGCAGAAATTGAACTTCTCCAGTATCAAATGGAGTTGTAGCGCTAGGTCATGTGGTGGGGATTTTTTCCCTCCCATCCCAGTCTCCCAGAATTATGGAAAGGAATAAATGAAGTATCCATTGGTTACAAAGATTACTTTCCTTATGGTAAAAAAAAAACCCAAAAATGCAGAAAGAAGAGTTGGGCATTTTAGAATAAATATTCGTAAATCCATCAGACTTCTAAAATCTGATTGTTGATGCTTGTTTGTGATGAGGAATAATAAGCAATAAGGTCTTGATGGTTTATCTGTGTCGAATGCCAGTCCTTTTAAAGGTCTCCCAGAACTCCTGTCTCGCAGAAGTAAAAGGTCTGAACTTGGAAATAAATTAAAAGTCTTGGAGGAAAAAAACAGCTGAAACCTAAAAGAAAAGGCAACACCTTCTTGAAGAGAGAAAACAAATTACTTCTGAAACTCAAGTAAAATCCAAAATAGACTTTGAGGTTTTTAAGGAATGGAGGGGCAGGGGTTGTTGTTGCCCTGGAGCTGACTGCAGAGCAAAACACAAACGCCTTGGGGCAGTGTGGCTGGAGCTGCCTGGCAGAAAAGGACCTGGGGGTGCTGGGTGATAAGCACTGGATATGAGCCAGCAGTGTGCCCAGGTGGCCAAGAAGGCCAAGGGCATCCTGGCTTGCATAAAGAATAGTGTGACCAGCAGAAGTAGGGAGGTGATTGTCCCCCTGTACTCAGCACTGGTGAGGCCACACCTNAATTCTTCCCAGCATGAGTGGTCAGAGCCTGGAATGGGCTGCCCAGGGAGGGGGTGGAGTCACCATCCTTGAGTGTGTTTCAGAGTTGATGAGATGTGGTGTTGAGGGATCTGGTGTAGGGGAGAACTTGTAGAGTGGGGCTGATGGTTGGACTCGATGATCCCAAGGGTCTCTTCCAACCTGAATGATTCTGTGACTGAACAGTATGGCAGGGTTTGGAAACAGACTCCAAATTAATCAAAATGCTATGAAAGGCCGTATTTCTAAAATCAAATGGGTGGCAGGTCCATGGCTGTTCTCAGAAGATAAACTGTGTAACTTAGGGGAGAGAGCCTGTTCTGAATAGCTCTGCTGTCCCAGATTATCAGTTCAGGAAATCTCACAAAGGTCAGTTACTTTTGAGGACCTGAAGTGAGAAGCCCTCAGCCCTAGGAGAGCTGAGCTCTGTGCAGTGTTTGGAAGCCGCCTGTGAACGGCGGAGGTTCTGGCAGCAACGTTCTGCCTTCTGAACAGCTGCTGATACAAGGAGGTCTCTGCATTTCATCTATCATAAAACCTGAATTTACATCAATGCCTGTTTTAACATTCACCTTCATAGTTTCACACAAAGGTTGCCATTCTCAGTTACCAAATTAGAGGTATTTTACCCTAAGAGCCTGTCACTATACCAAAGTACAGCCAAACCCCTGAGCAGCCATTCTGAACAGCAAAATAGATAGGGTTTGACTTGGGAGGATGAAGGAATCCTTTTTTCCTTGTTTTCTGCAGCTGACCTGGAGACACCTCATCCTCTTCCTCCCATTCACCACAGTCTGTCCCTGGAAGAAACCCCACATTTTGTGGCTTTGTCTGCGATGCACAAAGTTAAGGGAAATCCTCTGCCAAGAATCCTGGATAAAAGACAGGTCAGATGAGAACTCAGGTACGTTCCTCAGACCTCCTCCTCCTTGCTCTGTTGGTGCCTGTACAGCTCTTACTGAATCAGTTGGAAAAGGAGCACATGAAGGTGGAATTGCATCTGAAATGATTTTCAGGGGTTTTAACCCTGTCATATTTGTTATAATTTCTTTGAAAAACTTCAGTTTCTGGTTATAAATCAGTGGACTAGCTAATAGTAGAAACTTCACCCCAGTGCTACCATCTGCGGGCTCATGCATTTGACTGCCATCTTCCACAAGGGTAAAATAGCATCAAAGTTAATTCTTGGAAGTACCTTTATTGCCAGCAACACTGGGGAAGGCTGATCCTATGCACACACTGATTTCATAGATTCACAGAATGACAGAATGGTTAGAGTTGGAAGGGAACTTAAAGATCATGGAGTTCCAACCCCCTCACCTGGGCAGGGACACCTCCCACCAGAGCAGGTTGCTCCAAGCCCCATCCAGCCTGGCCTTGAACCCCTCCAGGGATGGGGCAGCCACAGCTTCTCTGGGCAACCTCTTCCAGTGTCTCACCACCCTCACAGCAAAGAATTTCTTCCTGACATCTAACCTAAATCTCCCCTCTTTCAGTTTAAAACCATTCCTGCTCGTCCTATGTCCCACTCCCTGATCAAGAGTCCCTCCCTCTCTCTCCTGTAGCCCCTTTAAGGACTAGAAGGGGCTCTCAGGTCTCCCCAGAGCCTTCTCTTCTCCAGGCTGAACAACCCCAGCTCTCTCAGCCTGTCCTCACAGCAGAGGAGCTCCAGCCCTCTGAGCATCTTCATGGCCCTCTCTTGGACCCATTCCTACAGGTTCATGTCCTTCCTGTGCTGAGGACTCCAGAGCTGGACACAGTGCTCCAGGTGGGGTCTCACCAGAGCAGAGCAGGGGGGCAGAATCCCCTCCCTGGCCCTGCTGGCCACGCTACTTTTGGTGCAGCCCAGGATGGGGTTGGCTTTCTGGGCTGCCAGTGCATGTTGCTGGCTCATGTTGAGCTTCTCACCCACCATCACTCCCAAGTCCTTCTCCTTCAGAATGGCTGCTCCCCAGCCATTCTCCACCCCACCTGTATTTGTGGCTGGGATTGCCACGTCCCAGGCGCAGGACCCTGCTCTTGGCTTGGCTGAACTTCGTGAGGTTTGCACGAGGCCACCACCTCATGCAAAGAGAAGGAGGAAAAAAAGTGCAGAAGAAGTAAAAAAATCACTTTCCATCCTCATAGCTTACCTGTACCAGACACACTGCAGCCTGTCAGCTCCTCGACTGGCATCTCCCTGCAGTGTCGGCTCCACACCATGGAGATAATCCAGAATGAACATCTGATGTGCCTGGATAAATAAAGGGATAAATAAATTCAGCTGACACGGGTATTCTGTTTGTAACAGAATTACTAAGCTTGGGCTTTGGTTTACATTCAAATCAGAATTTATTAGTATGGTTGAAAATTTAACTGAGCAACATTTAACACTATTTTTATTCTTGACAACTCACCGCTTTCCATTGCACCAGGTTTGTTCCTGCTGATTAAAAATAGCTGCCTTTCCCTTGAGAGGGGGAGAAAAACTGCACCTCACAGAGCTGCTCTCTTCCAAAGAACTGCTTTGCTTTGCTTTGCTTTGCTTTCAAATGAGGATGGCTATATTCTGGCCTAAAAAGAAACTGAACTTGTCACAAATGTGCTCATTCTTGACTATGTTTCCCACAGCAGAAGTGGAGAAGTTTAAAAACAAGAACTGCAGGAACAGTACAGGAGTTACCTCCAAATTGTCCCACCATGTGATTATTTTGCAGTGAAATTCAGGGGTTACAGCTTAACACTCGTGTCATACAAACATGCCATTTTTTTCTTTCAAAGCCACTGTAAAACCATAGACTTGCCTGGGTTGGAAGGGACCTGTCAGACCATTGAGTCCAACCATCAGCCTAACCCTGATAAAACCCATCCCTCACCCGTGTCACTGAGCACCGTGANAGGACAGGGGGATGATCACCTCCTGAGTCCTGCTCACCACGCTGGATCCATGTGCTCAGTGTTCTGCCAGCCTGTCTTTCATCTTCATTAGCACTCTCTCTTCTGGGCCAGCCCAAACTGTGCTTTCCATGTACAGTTCTCCTTAGTTCTAATAAAAGATGGAACTCTCCTGTCCAGCACCTCCTGGAAAGTTCTTTTCTTTGCTGTAAGAACTTCCACTATCTCCTTTGGAATAGAACCTTCTGGTACTACACTGCTGTGTTAAAGAGCTGCTCGGTTGTTGAGCTGCTTTGCTTGGCAAAAAATCTTCCCAGTATTGAACTGGGCCCTGATGACATCCCCTTTTGACCCAAGAAAGGCAAAGATTGCCTCTTCCCTACCTGATTTCTGTATTTGATTTTGTATTTTCACAAACCTTTTAAGAGGGACTTTCACCTCGAACGCTGCAGGCTGCTGTACGTTACGGTTCCACGTGTAATCCCTGATCTCGAGATGTATTCCAGTCTGGTTACTGGTGGAATTCCATGGAAATGAACTGGGAGAGACTTGGGAATTAGTTAGAGGTTTGTGAATTCTTTTCTTGGAGAAAAGGAGGCTGAGGGGAGATCTTCTTGCTCTCTACAACTCCCTGGAAGGAGGGTGTAGCCAGGGAGGGTCGGTTGTACTCCTAAATCACAAGAATTAGGAATTAGTTAGAGGTTTGTGAATTCTTTCTTTATGTTTGTTTGTTTTTAAAAAAAACCCACCTCAAAAGACAGAACTCTTCATTCTGGGAGCACTTGCAGGTATGGAGCAATGGCCAGTCACAGTGTTCCCTCGCCAGCCCCAGCCACTGGGCTGTTTGCATAACTATGCCCACAGGTAAAGCGAGGAAGTTTGGTCAAGCTGAACACATACTTGCATTGTTTAATTGAAAGTCGGTATTGGACCAAAGCAATCAGCAGAGTTGAGTCCTCCCCTCTGTGTTAGTCAAATAAATTATTCCAACAGATGTTTCCTCTTTCCCTGTACATGCCAGGTGAGGCTTGACCTTGGCAACCGAAGAACGGGCATGAAATACCTTCTCAGCCTAGAGCTGAGATCCACTGAGGATTCCATACAGCTCCAACCGTGAAGCAGGCCAGCTAGGGCTAGACTGCTGAAACATGGCATTCATCCTTCGTTTCTTGATGATATAAACCCAATAGCCATTTTAGATCGGATCTTCGGTTCGTTCTGAACATTTAAGAGAGCATTATGGGTACTGACAGGAAGTGATTAAAAGAAAGCAAATCACTTGACTATTTTAAGGATACCTAATACCTTCCAGTGGGATACAGGAGTATTCGTTTTCCCTGGGTGGAGAAGCTGTTGAAATGTTGATGTTGCAAACTTCAGCTCTGACCAGCAGCTTCTGCCCCACAGCTTCTTACTCAGGGAAGTGAATATTGGAGGAGGTTTGCAAGTCAGAATTCGGTGGGAAAGTCACCTCTTGTGTCTCCATGTCGTGGTTTTGACCAATGGGACAGATGATGACCCCTCCTCCCCCCCCACTAAGGAAAAGAGAGGAGAGGAAAGGACTTGATGATCCCAGGGGTCTCTTCCAAACTAAATGATTCTATGATTCTATGAGGAAAGGATTAAGAGATTCAGGAGGTTAGATAGAAACTAAACTACTTCAATGAAATATCAATAACAATAATATAATAAACAGTAAAAAGAAAAATTAAAAAGAATATAAAAGAAAGGATAAAGTATACAGTCTATACAAAAACCTATCAGGCTCCCAGGAGGACGATCACGTCACCAGCAGCACCAGTAAACGTCCCAGGCTGGACTGGGTGACCGACAGGAGCTGGATTCCAGATCAGGATCAGAGGCAGACAAACAGACAGGGTCCTCCTCAGACGTCAGCCATTGAAGGGAGAAAAACTAATAACACCTTGATCCCTCAGCTTTTTTACTGAGCATGATGAGGATGGGATGGAATACCCCAACTGGCCAGTTTTAGGTCACCTGAACAATGTGCTGTTCATTTCAGACTTTAGTTAGTTAGAAGAGGCCCAGCTAAAAAAGTAATAAAACTACTGAACAGAAAATTGGTTTGTTTTACCTCAAACCAGGACACTCCAGCCTGTGCTATGGAATCGGTGAGGTAGTATGATCTTTGGCTGATAGAGTCAGCATAGAGTAAGTGCACTTGTTACAGTCATTTATAGCTAGAGGCTGTTTATAGATTATATTAATTTTTATTTTACACTAGATATTTATATATTTCACAATATATTTATCATAGGATCATAGAATCATAGACTGGTTAAAGTTGGAAGAGACCTTAAAGATCATGGAGTTCCAACCCCCCTGCCCTGGGCAGGGACACCTCCCACCAGAGCAGGTTGCTCCAAGCCCCATCCAGCCTGGCCTTGAACCCCTCCAGGGATGGGGCAGCCACAGCTTCTCTGGGCAACCTCTTCCAGTGTCTCACCACACACACTCACTACCCATCATCTAGTCCAACCCCCTGCCAGAGCAGGGTCACCCAGAGCAGGTCCACAGAAATGTGGCCAGGCAGGTTTGGAATGTCTCCAGAGATGGAGACTCCACCACCTCTCTGGGCAGCCTGTTCCAGGGTTCTGCCACCCTCAAAGTGAAGAATTTCCTCCTCATATTTAGATAGAACTTGTGCTCCAGACCCCTCACCAGCCCCGTTGCCCTTCTCTGGACCTGCTCCAGCCCTTCAATGTCTTTTTTGTGGTGAGGGGCCCAAAACTGGACACAGCACTCGAGCTGGGGCCTCACCAGTGCCCAGGACAGGGGGACCATCACCTCCTGAGTCCTACTCACCACGCTGCTCCTGATCCAGCATCCTGGCCTTCTTGCCCCCCTGGGCAGACTGCTGGCTCAGCCTTCAAGCTGTATCAATCAAGTCGGTGTTGAAGCTGTGCCCATTGATTTTTCAGGAGGAGGATACAGCCACTTGACCTGTTAGTGTGGGCAAGTTTGTGACTGTAATTCAGAGGTAACTGCTAAAAAATAAGGCATCTGATGGGCTCTTGTTTTTCTTAAGATTTTTAGTCTCGGTGTCCTGTGCAGAGCGGCTTATCCTGACCGACAGCTCTGAGGGGAACCAATTAATGTGTGAACCTGCTCCTGTGCAGTCTCTAAGTGATCGTTGAGATAGACATATTGTGGCTGTAAACAATAAATTTTCCTTTGCTGAGGAAAAAAGCAACAGTCAGGCTTTATTTTAAGTCACGTGGCCTTGAAGGATTCGAGGATTCAAATACGTGTTTGAGCCTCACCTCTTCAATCAGCCCTCCCTGTAACCAGAGACTGCGGAGGTGACTGCCTACATCCTTCTGCTCTTCATTCTGAGCAGAATTCACTGCTGCATCCAAAGACTACTCCTTCCATTCAGAAGGAGACTCGGGGCAGTAAGATCTGCCTTTCTTGGGGAGCTGATGCATTAGACTCTGGGGCTACTCCCTCGTTACACACCCAGCACAGCTGGGAGCAATCAGTTACACCGTTTTGTAGTGAAATGCTTTGCAATAAAAGACTGGTTCTTACCTGATCTCATTTACCAGAGGAATTGCTTTGATTATTATTAGATCCTGTCTCTTGTTTCTCCTTCCTTTTGTTTCTTTGGAACTTGGAAATGACCAGTATTTGCTACAAACTTCAGCAGCCAAAATTGGCGCGAGTGGAAAAAGCCGGTCGGTTTTACAATAAGGAAGTGTGTGCAATATCCCAAATTGTTCAGATATTGGCACTTCAGAGCAGCCTGCCCTGGGGTGGGGTGTTGGGAAAAGCCATAAAATACAGGGGGGGGGTGTTCAGGATCCGTTTTGTCTCCCCTGCAGCCTCTGGGGACAGAGATGATGGATCTCGTGGCGACGTCGCGTGGTGGCAGGAAGCGCCGGGGCCTTCGGCGCGGTTTGGCGGGAAGGGGCTCACCCATCTTCTCTGATCTCTCTGAGGCAGGTCGAGGGAGGAGCCCCGAAGCAGCAGCAGAAGTTCAGGTGAATTCTAAAAGCCAGAAGGTTTGGCCAGCACTGGATTCTTCTTTGTTTGTTTTCCCCTCAAATCTTATAAAGAAAAGGCACTGGCATCTCTTGGGGTACGTTGTCTGTGTCTCTGTAATCTCAAAACCAGGGAGAGGGCAGCGTGTTGACCTTCACGCTGCCTTTCCAGAGCCTTCAGAGGAAAAGGAGGTGACAGCCTGTTTATTTAGAAGCAATGCTTTCTGTTGACAGCACACAAACCCACCACCACGTGGCAGGCCAGACTGGTTGCCTACTTCTTAGGCTTCCTGGAGGCTCTGCTTTTAACCCGATTCTCACTAGTTTGTGATTGAAGTCCCGAATTCCCCAGCTGCTGCTTCTTTCCCTGCAGGCTGCTCTCAGCAGTTGAGCAGAGCCGTGCTTACAGCCTCTGCCTTCAGGAAGAAAGGAGCTGCTGGCCCAGGATTTTTGAGATCTGTAGTCCTAAAAGAAATAATTTCCACCTTCTGGATTTTTCCAAGCTCTGGTGAATAACGTGGGATCATTAGGAAAGAAGGCATGAGAAGATGAATGGTATCTGGGTTTATTAACCCTTGGCTTGGGAGTGTCACACATTCATAGAATAGAATCATTCAGGTTGGAAGAGACCCTTGGGATCATCAAGTCCAACCCTCTGCCCTACTCTACAAGTTCTCCCCTACACCAGATCCCTCAACACCACAGCTAATCAACTCTGTAACACACTCAGGGATGGAGACTCCACCACCTCCCTGGGCAGCCCATTCCACTGACTGACCACTCTTGCTGGGAAAACCTTTTTCCTCATGTCCAGCCTAACCCTACCCTGCTGCAGCTTGCAGCCATTCCTTCTTGACCTGTCGCTCATTGCCCGTGAGAAGAGACCAGCACCAACCTCTCTACAATGTCCTTTCAAGCAGTTTGAAAATTTTCATCAACAGACTTTGCAATTGAAACTGCAATTTTGATCAAGACAGTGTTTTCGGAAGCTAAACTGCTGTGGTCAGCACATTTGGGAGATGGAATTAAAAACCTTTGTCCTGTTTTCTTTCTCAAGATAAACGTTTTTCTTCCAGCAGGCTGGGGAGGCGCTGCTGGGCTCCGCTGTTGCACTTAGGCAGCAGCTCTGCCTTCAGTCATTCGGAGAGCACAAGTAAATACACTTTGCTCTGCTGCAGTGAGACGCGTTGGATGGAACTGCGGAGTAGGCCATGGTCACACAGTGCACTAACAGCACGGCTGTTGAAGCAGGGGGAAAAAAAAAAAGGCATAATGAAATACTAAATAAATCCAATGAAGGAGATTTTGAACATTTTTTGTTTGGGCCTGGAACATCCTCCCACTTCGATAAGCTGAGTTTTCCCCACGAAGCAGCAGCTCTGAATTTCAACCTATTTTGACTCTCCCCTGGCTGTGTCTCGCCTTTGATTTTTGCTCCCAAACTGCAGCTGGAACCAGTGGGGCCTGCCCAGACCGGGCCCCTGTGGGGCTTTGGGCCTTACTGGGAGGAGGGATCTTTCTGGTGGCCCATCAGCAGCCGTGCCCACAGAGAAACCAACTCATTGAGTCCTTATAGAGGAATGGGCACAGGGGAAAATGAACCAAGTGGAAAGAAACAACCATGGATGGTCCTGCTGAGCTGCAGCTGCAAAACCAGAGAGTGCTTTGACGTGGAGGGAGCAAAGTGTACCTGGAAAAACATCATGCCCTCGCGGGTAGAACTTCTTCTTACCTAAATCACGCTGGACATCTGGCTCTTCTGTGCCACTGGCCTGTCTCAGATTTGAAATATAGGGTGGAAGGTGAGGCAGGGAAGTCAGTCTCAGGCGTTTGAGCTGGGAGAGAAGAAGAAGAAGAAGAAACAGCTGCAGCAGCTTGTTATGGGTTGATACAGCAAATAATCCCTGGATCTCTGTGGTTACAACGGAGGAGGAGTCTTCTGGTGGGAGAAAGCCTTGGAAGAGCAACTGTCTCTAACTTGCTGTGTGTTGGTTTGATTTTATTTTCATCTATCTCAAGCACCTCCTGTTTGGGGACAGTGCTGGCAGCCAGGGTGGTCCCTCCAAACCCCACTCAGCAATCTCTCCAACCACAAGCTGGATGTGGAGCTGTCAAGAGACGGTAATGGGGTTCCACTGCTGCTCTTCCAGCTCCTCCAGCTGGCTTTCCTCCACTCAGGCTGAACACAGTGTATGTACAGTGGGAAAGTAAAGTACAAAATGCATAACTTTGTGTCGAGACTGACAGTAGAGTAGAGAAGAAGAGCACAGTGTCCCTGATCCCCTGATTTAGGGTGGCTGGGAAGTCACAGGCAGCTGGGACACCTACTGGGAAGTCCCCTGTCCTTCATTGATCCACACACTCTCCCCAGGGTCCTGAGGTCTCCTTAAAAGTCCTTTTGGAACACACATTTGTCAGGCAGGCAGACCCGGTTCGGGCACCTCCTTGGGCTCCGGGAGAGCAGGTCCCCAGACCTGTGTGCAGGACCCAATTGCCAACTGGAAGAGCAGCCTCCGGGCAAGCGGGGCGGGAAGGCAGATCGCCCCCCGGCGCCCGGGGGAGTCCGGAGACGGTTCAATGAGGGTGTTCTCGGGGCAAGTTTTCAGGCCGGGATGACGAACGGCTTATTGGAGCAACAGAGGGAATTTCGGAGCGGTTTTAGCGGCAGCGGGCAAGACCCCGCCGGGTCCGCTCCAGAGCCTCCTCCCTCCGGCCACTAACCCCCGCCTTCCCGGGACTGCCAATTACCGCTGAAAATTAAGTCCTTCATTTTCTTGGCTGCAAACCCGGTAACGGATCGCTCAGACTTTTGTTTTTCTACTGCGCCCGAGGCTTGATTTATTGTGTCTCGGTTATCGCGCAATCAGGCCTCCTTCCAAATGGTTTGCTGGGCTCATTCCGTAGCCCCGCTAGTTGTTTTGATTGTCCCTTCTCATTAACGTTACTAATTCTTAATCGCTCCCCGTTCACTTTTAAATCACCCATCGTCCTCACCCCCCCCTTCGGGGTTCCCCCCCCCCCTTCCCCGCGTTCGGACCCACGCCTGTGTTTGGGGGTCGGTCCTCACGGCGGGGTCCGCACCGGCCACCGGCACCCGCATCCCCCCCCGCGGCTGCGGGACGGAGCCTCGCCCCAGGCGGGGGGGACCCCTCTGTGCCCCCCCGGGAACCTCCGGGAGCGGGAGAAGCGGCGATGGAGGGTTTTCGCTGGAGGCTTTTCGCAAACCATCGCCGGAGCTCCCAGCCCAGCGATTGAATTACCCTCCTCCAGCAAAAACGTCACTTTATCCTAAGAAAAACAGCGGGGACGGGGCGGGGGGCGGCGGGACCCTCCTCCCCGCTTCCCCCCGGTGCCTCGGGGCGACCCCCAGGCCCTGCCGGTGCCGGGGAGGGGGAAGAGAGAGAGAGAGAGAAGAAGAGAGAGAAGGAGGCGATGCCGCCCGCTCCCCCCTCCTCGACAGCTCCGTGATTAATGAGCCCCCCGCCCGGGGAGGGGCGGTCGCTGCCGCCCGGGCTGGCGGACAGGGATCGAGGGAGGGGGACGGGACCCAGCGACCAGGTACCACCCGGCCCCGCCGCACCCACCGGTCGCTCCGGTTTATAAACGGCGCCGCGGGGCCGGGAGCGACGCGACGGGACGGGACCGGACGGGAGGGGAAGGGAGCGGGCCGGGTAGGGCAGACCCTACCCTACCCTACCCTACCCTACCCTACCCTACCCTACCCTACCCTACCCTACCCTACCCGCACCGCACCGCACCGCACCGCACCGCACCGGTAAGTTCATCCCCGGGCCGGGAACCGCGGGG
>VZTM01012141.1:371679-402191 GCA_013400555.1 Jacana jacana | reverse complement strand
AATCGGGTTTACAAGATGCTTTTGAACGTTTAAAAAGCTACAAGATGAGCACAGCAATTCCTGAGCAGCCTGAGGGCTGGGAGGACAGAGGGTGGTTCCTGATCCAGTAAATTAGTGGCCCGGGCTTTGTACAAGAAAGGCAGTGCCATGCTCTGGGGCTCCATTTGCCACCGAAATCCCTGCTCTGGGGCTCCATTTGCCACCGAAATCCCTGCTNCTGGGGTCCCATTTGCCACCGAAATCCCTGCTCTGGGGCTCCCATTTGCCACCGAAATCCCTGCTCTGGGGCTCCATTTGCCACTGAAATCCGTGCTCTGGGGCTCCCATTTGCCACCGAAATCCGTGCTCTGGGGCTCCCATTTGCCACCGAAATCCCTGCTCTGGGGCTCCCATTTGGCACCGAAATCCGTGTCCCCTGATGGGTTTTGAGGTTTCCTCAGAAGAGGTGGGTGATCTTTGGGGCTTGGAGTGACCCAAAGCAATCGCTCTCGCGTGTCACACCCGTCCCAAAGACATGCATCTTTGTGAAGAGCTTAACTCCAGTGTGTGACGCCTGGTTTGTGAGCAGGGAGCGGGAAGGCTGGTGGAGGCACCCTGGCTTTTCCTGGCAGGGGCAGCACTTGCATTTCGGATTGATCTTTGCCTGTAGAAAGCGTTGGCTTCGGCACAACCTTTAGAGATGCTCTTGTTGGTTGCAGGACCCTCCCTGCCGGGGACATCACCGATGGACTGTGGACACTTGGCTGAGAGCAGAGAGGAGGTCTCCAATCCGAGCACAGAGCCCGATTCCTTGCTGCCTTCTGCTGCTGGTGGCAATTCCTGCCCAGCCTTGGTGGCTGGGACCCGGGCTGGGACATCTCCCGGCCGACCTGCTGCTGCCAACGCCGCCCGAGAGCGCAGCCGGGTTCAGACCCTGCGCCATGCCTTCCTGGAGCTGCAGAAGACTCTCCCCTCTGTGCCGCCCGACACCAAGCTCTCCAAGCTGGACGTGCTCCTCTTGGCCACCACCTACATCGCGCACCTCACCCGCAGCCTTCAGGATGAGGAGGAGGCACCGGGAGAGGGGCTGGGTACCCTCCGAGGGGATGGATACCTCCACCCTGTCAAGGTAAGGGCAGCTGAGGAGCAGCTACCACCTTCCCTCAGTGAAGCAGTAAATAGGCATTCAAGATACTTACATGATTCGGGTAGATACTTCGAGTCCAGAGGAGAGCCATGAAGATGCTCAGAGGGCTGGAGCTCCTCTGCTGTGAGGACAGGCTGAGAGAGTTGGGGGGTTTAGCCTGGAGAAGAGAAGGCTCCGGGGAGACCTTAGAGCCCTTTCCAGTCCCTAAAGGGGCTACAGGAGAGATGGGGAGGGATCTTGGGCAGGGAATTGAGCCTTAGGATGAGGGGGGAGAGTTTTAAACTGAAAGAGGGGAGAGTTAGGTTAGGCATCAGGAAGAAATTCTCGGCTGTGAGTGTGGTGAGACACTGGAAGAGGTTGCCCAGAGAAGCTGTGGCTGCCCCATCCCTGGAGGGGTTCAAGGCCAGGCTGGATGGGGCTTGGAACAACCTGCTCTGGTGGGAGGTGTCCCTGCCCAGGGCAGGGGGGTTGGAACTCCATGATCTTTTAAAATCCCTTCCAACCCAAACCATTCTGTGATTCTATGAACCAAAAGATCTCAAGCTGCTTTACCTTGCCAGAGTTAATACATGAACAGCCTGCCCAGAGTAACCATTCTGCCTGGGTGTTAGGGGGGTGCTGGAAATGTCCTGGAGCTTTGTCCCTCCAGCTTCATGGATTATGCACAGAAGTATAAAATATAGTGTAGGTCCAAACTTAGAGGGACTTGGTCTCTTGGCAGTGAAGGCAGAGAGCAGCACCAGAGGGGCACCAGTACCTCCTTGGTCCATACATGGAAGCCTTGGTGATCTTCCATCCAAACCAGCTGTAGATGTGTGGCTGAGGTGATGTGCTGTCCTACAGAGGTGATACCAGCCAATTGCTTGGGTTCTTCTGCTGAGGCAGCTGAGGTACAGGAGGGGATGCTAAGTACTGGCCACGTGTTAGCTCCTTTTGTGAAAGGGCTTTTCTGATGCATTCATTTAATCAAGTTGGTCTACGCTGTTGTTGCTCTTCCCTTCATTCCAAAATAAATCCCAGTGATGCCCAGGGGACATGGAGGGGGGAGCTGCTCCTGGAGAGGACCTGGGACTGGGCAGGGTTCTCAAATGCACCGCTCACTGACTGGCGGGACTTAAATCCCACCAGGTATTTTCTTTGGCTCAGGGAGTGAGTTACAACCTCTGGGATGTTTCCTTTTGTTTGTTTGTTTGTTTGGGTTTGCTTTGTTTTTTTTTCTTCAGAGCCTGATGAATTCAGAATTATTTTAATTAAGATTAATTCGTGAAATAAACTCCAGTTCCTGTAAAGTGACTAATTCACAGAGAGTTTCCTGTTCACAGTGGGGGTCGCTGTGAAAAGCGTGATGTGAGGGTGGGCTTCTGAAGCCGTATAAATCATTAACAGGCTCGTTAAGCAATCAAAATTTCTTTGCACCAATTAGAAGATGGCTATAATTTCAGAACAAAATGATACCGTGATGTATTTCAAAATAAGTTTGAAGCAGCTTCTGTTAGTTCCCTTGCTCAGAGCGAAGGGACATGGGTCTCTTCTGGTACTTTTTATCAGCTGCCAACTCTTGCCGGCAGAAAAAATACCCTTAAATAGTTATTTCAGCAGATAAATGCTCCAGAGGCTCGTGTCCCGGGCTAGGGGAATACAGCAGTACTGGGTTCAGCTGGCAGTTGTTCCTTTACAATCTCATTTATTTGCCATTATTTACCTGTACTTAGTTTTGTAAAGATTTTCCTAGTCTAGGCAATCTTTCTAATATCCCCGGTGGTAAATCCACTTTTGACTGCGCAGTGGAATGAAAGCATCCCAGATCAATCACAGCTCGTGCTTCAGAAAACCCCAAAGTGCAGGCTGTGAGACAAGAAGTACAGACAGGACTGCAACTACACTCATAGCTCAAGCACAGGAAATGCAAAGAGTGAGGACAGTCAAGTATCCAGGTACAGCTGTGTGTGCAGAGAACAAAGAAAATATGGTTAATGATTTTATACTCAGATGTCTTATTGGTGAGGAAATCATAGCATCCCACTTGCAATAAGAATGCTGAGTGAGACGGTACGGTCTTTCCAGGTCTGAATCTGCTGCTGCTTAAGGTCTTTAAATAGAAGAGCTGAGATTTAACTTCAATATTAAGCTTTTCTACTTGGTGGCCCTCTCTTTCTTTACCCAGCTTGTTCCCAAAAGTGGCTTTTAAAAGAGAGCTGTATTCTTTTGGAACAGGGCGCTGGCTGCATTGCAGGTATTTTTGCAGCCGATGCACGTTGTCTTTTCAAAGATCCCCCTCTCCAGCAATGAGCTCACCACAGCACACTGGAGCTGAAGGCTTCTCCCCAAGGAGAGGGCACCCAGCTGCGGGCACCCTGTAGCCACCCCAAGGCCCTTTGTGGGAACTGACCCGCTGGGGTTCAGAAACTGGAGCTACAAGAACAAACATCTGCCCCAGGTTGAGGTTCCCTTACCTGGCTTCCAACAAATGACAAAACGGGAGCTTTTGGGAAATAGCAACTGTTTTGCTGTTTTCTGGTACTGGGATTCCACCGGTGTTCAAAGCTTTGGTGAGAGCTGCCTTCAGGCTGCAAAGGTGGCGGGTGTCTCAGTGTGTCCTTGTCTCCTCTCTTGCAGAAGTGGCCGATGCGTTCCAGGTTATACATCGGAGCCACGGGGCAGTTCCTGACTCACTCGGCACAAGGAGATGGCTCCAACCAAGGAGAAACATCAACAGCTTCCCAAATCTAATCTCCCTCCTCGCTTTAAAAAAACAACAAAGAAAAGTTATTTATTACACCTTATATGTATTTAAGTTAAAAACTAATATCTACAGACAAACTATAATTGTTGTGTTGCATGTACGGGCTTTAAAACGTGTTTATTACCCCCAAAAACCCCCACTTCTCTGCTGAAAACACCGCGGTTCCTCTCTCATGGCTCTTGAGCAGGTTCATGCATTTGAGCAAAGGAGTCCAAAGAGTTGGCTTGGTCACGGCATGTTTTTCACTTAAAAATCCACAGTTGGGCAAGAGAAGCTGAACCCAGATTAACATCTGATGTATCTGTTGTGTCAAACATCCACAGTTGGGCAAGAGAAGCTGAATCCAGATTCACATCTGATGTATCTGTTGTGTCAAATATCCACAGTTGGGCAAGAGAAGCTGAACCCAGATTCACATCTGATGTATCTGTTGTGTCAAATATCCACAGTTGGGCAAGAGAAGCTGAACCCAGATTCACATCTGATGTATCTGTTGTGTCAAACACTGTCCTCCCCCGTGCAGCTTGTTACGGCCGAGGGAAACATTTCATTAAATATTACTCAGTGGATGTTACCTATTTATTGAGTTGCAAAATGTCTCTCCTTGTACAGGACCCCCAGTTTCTAGTAGTAATACTCTGCATTTATAGTAACTTCTCTCTGAAGGCTTCGCAGTTTCACTTTTAAAATGACACTTGGGCAAAAGGAAAACATAACTACCAGCAAGAACAACCTTTATATATATATATATATATAATTTTCTTGCATTTAGTCCTGAGTCACACCTGTGATGTCTTTCAGAGGTGCTGTGTGTTATGTGTATGTGCTTTATTTTATCATAGAACCATTCAGGTTGGAGGAGACCCTTGGGATCATGGAGTCCAACCATCAGCCCCCACTCTACAAGTTCTCCCCTACACCAGATCCCTCAGCACCACATCCAAACATATTTTAGGCACATATTTCTTATCTAGAATTGTAGTGGTCTAATAAAGAGATGATAATCATATAGCCAGAGCACTGCTCAACACACGGGCTGCTGCACTTTGTAAAGGAAAAGACACAGAAGGGCAGTTTTGCACAGACAAGTATCTGCTCAGAAATAAAAGTCAGGTTTTTTAAAGAACGGCACTTAACTTTGCGGGGTGAGCACAGCCTCTTATTCTTGGGACGGCTGCTCGTGTTCAGAGGCATGAATGAGGAGATGCACAGGAGTTGTACAGGTGACAACAGCTAATTAAGTTGAAAGAGTGAGAGAACAGCGAGGGTTTCCAGGAGCTGTAGGGGATGAGGGAATAAACCACATTACGCGTTAGACTGATCATAGAATCATTCAGGTTGGAAGAGACCCCTGGGATCATCAAGTCCAANACAGAGAACTCAGACTAGATTTGCAACTCAGATGGAAACGAATGGCATCAGGTGAGGGGAAAAAGGGCCAACAAAACCTCAGCCAGAAGCCAGTATCAAACCTCCAGCTGCTTCTGTGCAGCAACCCGGCTGATAATGGAAATAAAGCAGGTCTGAAGCACAGCAGAGGGAAAACAGTGAGGGTTTGCATCAGCTGCGTGCTCTTACCTAGCACCGAGGTGCTGGGCGCCTCACAGGCACTGAAAGAATATGGTACACCTGGCTATTTGTTAACGAAGGATGAAATCTGGGTAGGAGTAAGGGCTGGAGACACAGCGAGCCAGGAGTGGGTGGCAGGGAGCAAACGGCACCGCTCAGATTCTCACTGTGCTAAAGGTGGAGCAGCAAAGACAGGAGCTTCCTTGTGCCCAAAACACTGCACAGACCTTTGCAGCATTCTACAGACACGTTAGAGGCCGGTGAGAGCAGGCAGAGTGACAACAGTTTTTAACTCAAGAACTCCCCATATTCAGGAGTTGGGATTATTTTTATTATTATTTTTTTTCCTGAGACAGATTATTCTGCATCAGCTGCAAATTTTTATGCCTTTTCTTCCAGAGCCTGGGCACCAGGTTTGATCCAGGTGTTCCTGCTCCGGCAGGGGGATTGGACTAGGTGATCTGTCAAGGTCCCTTCCAATCCCTGACATTCTGTGATTCCTTTGACCAGTACCAGAGGTCTCCCCTTCCAGAAATTTCCAGCAGGATCAAACCACATCCTCTGAACCCCTTTGCTTCAAACTTTAAAGTTTATCTTTGCAAGTCTCAAGCTATTGCCATCATAGCTTTTCCTGGAGAGTGATGGGAGGAATGATCTGGGGTTGGAAGGGACCTCTGGAGATCATCCAGTCCAACCCCCTGCCAGAGCAGGGTCACCCACAGCAGGTTCCACCGGAACGTGTCCAGGCAGGTTTGAATGTCTCCAGAGATGGAGACTCCACCACCTCTCTGCGCCGCCTGGCCCAGGGCTCTGCCACCCTCAGAGTGAAGAAGTTCCTCCTCGTGGAACTCATGATGGAACTTCTTATGTTCCAGTTTGTCCCCATTCCCTCTTGTCCTGTCACTGGGCACCACTGAACAAAGACTGGCCTCATCCTCCTGACACCCACCCTTTGAGTATCTATAGGTGTTGATCAGATCCCCCCTCAGCCTTCTCTTCTCCAGACTAAAAAGACCCAAACCCCTCAGCCTTTCCTCAGCAGATGCTCCAGGCCCTTCATCATCATCTTGGCAGCCCTTTGCTACACCCTCTCCAGCAGTTCCTTGTCCCTATTGAACTGGGGAGCCCAGAACTGGACCCAGTGCTCCAGATGGGGCCTCCCCAGGGCAGAGCAGAGGGGCAGGATGACCTCCCTGCACCCGCTGGTCACACTCTTCCTGATGCACCCCTGGATGCCATGGGCTTTCTTGGCCAAATCACCCACCTATGCAAAACCTACTGTATACACATCTTTCCCCCCCTGCCTCTTATACAGGGCTGTAACACCACCACTGTGCCTCCAGCCATCTATGGCTTTCTCTGAGCACACCCCCTGCCCATCAGTCCTCCTTCCCCTCACAGACCTTCACAAAGTATTCGTTGTGCTGCTGCAAAGAAGGACAACACCGAAAAGATGCATTTTCCAAGCCTTTGGCCTCTAAGACACCCACTGCTAGGTGAGAAGGAAAGCAGGTGAAGGTTGAAAACACTGAGTTTTATTAAGAATATCGTTGTGGATAAGGCAACGCAAAGAAAAAAAAAAAAAAAAAGGAGGACGTGCTTCTATCTCAGGTAAGTCTTGTTTCTTAACCCACCTGCAATAAATTCTTCACTTTTCTGACTGAAACTGCCCCCAGGGAAACTGCCGCGCTGGCCGCCTGCCCCCAGGGCCCGGCCGGGTACCGTGGGGGGGGCGCAGCAGGACTCTGGCCGCACCCGGGCCCAGGGCTCCCCTCAGCGGCCGCAGAACACCCGCCCCTTCCGCGCTCCTCCTTTCACACCAACGAGTCCCTNCGCGGGCTCGGTTCCCCGTCCCGGGGCTTCGGGAGCAGGCCGCACCGCCCGGGCCTGGGAGCGGGAGCAGCCGCTCTGCTCCTCGGGGCGAGCACATGGCGTTCGGAACAGCAGAGCGATTCCTGATGCTGGCCTTCGGGAGGAATTGGAGACATGTCCCCCCCTTTCTGTTAAGAAATCCAGTTCGTGGCGTCCCCAACCAGGTGTATAATGTCATTAACCGAAGGGATGGTGCTCCGGCACCGAATCCTAAACGGTGTAAGCCATCACTTGAAAGACTGTAAGAAGTCAGGCTGTCGTAGCCACATCGCGGTTGGGGTTGCCACACGCGGTGGCTTCGTGCTGACACGGGGCTGAGCCTGGAGGCTGGAGACGGTGAGTTGAAGGTGGGACTCCCTGGCCAGGCAGGCTCTTGGGACCTGCCTCTGTCTTGGGTGACAGAGATGGACCTAATTAGAGTGTGCCATGCCACTGGCGGGGGTTGTTTTACCTCTTGGTCCATCAAGTCTTGAAAGCAGTGACAGATTGGGCATCCAGAGGGACTTGGGGTTGCTGATATGTCACTTCCATTGGCAAATGCGTGTCCTAATTCTAAAGATAAATTACCTTTTTAATTTTTTTTCTCCTTTGGGGAATTTGGGAGGTGGTATATGGTGAACCTGACTGTGCCCTTTTTGGGTAGTCGGCATGGATCCAGGGTGGTGGGTTGTGGCAGGTACAGGACCCTGGGGGTCTTGGCCATCTCTGTGGCCATGCTTTCCTGCCAGGACCACAGGGTGTTCTGTTGGTTTCTCACCTGGTGTTGACCTCAACTCATCCCACAGGAAAACTCATCACCAGGTTCCCCAGAACGTGGCACGCGAACAAGGGTTAATGGCTGTGGCCTCTGGGGTAATCTCAGCCGTGCAATAGCCCTGCAATTAGTCCTTTTTGGTCCCGAAGCTTGCTTTGAGTAAAAGGGTTATGCCTCTGTCTAACCTTGATCTCTGCTGATGCTGCCCAGAGCTTTCTCCCTAGGTATTGAGGTTGCCAGGGAGGCTGGTGTTTCTGTGGCTTATTTTCCCCAAGGAAAGCTTTCTGCTACTGGCTCAGCAGTGGAGTTCTCCCAGTCAGACTTTCCCCCCCCCCTCTCTTTTCATTGTTTTAGGCAGCAAGTGGAATTGAGAGATGAATTTACTGGCTTTGGGAATCTTCAGTCTGGACTCTGACACGCTGTTACCTTGCAAACAGAGAGGCGTCACGTGAACTCTGGAGCTACAGAAGTAATTATTTCTTACTGTACTTCATTATTTCTTACTGTACTTCATTATTTCTTACTGACTTGTAAGTTGGGGAAAGCCTCCTGAAATCTAGGTGTCTCAAGCTGGTTTATGGCTTGTAAATTTTCATGCAGAGGGCATGAGGAGGAATGTGGTTGCCTGCATGCAGGGTTAAGAGGTTGAAATACTAACAAAAGGTATTATTGGTAGCTGTAAAACTTCTGAGACCTGCTCCCTCTAGAACAAAGCAGGTGCAATCCCGGAATCCCAAAGGAATCAGAGGGCAGGGAGGCTTGTAATGGTGTAAGCTTCTAGTTTTTTAACTGGGGAGGGAAGCAGGACTTCTGCTTTGAAGAATTAACAGATGCTTGTTGGAAGTGAGAGACTGCAGTGAGGAACAGGGTGTTCAAATCACCATCCCTGCTGGCACTTGGCCATATTGGTCTGTTGGTCACCTTTCCCGTGGGAGTATGTTCCATGGCCATGAATCTCTAGAGAGATACTTGGCATCTGGGACTTGAACACCTCCTGGGAGGGGCCTGAAGAGTTAAAAACAGGGTTCTGCTGCACTTCCCAGAGTAGAGTTTGTGTCTGGAGGCACACTTAACACATCCCCTTGTGTTTGATACCTGGAAAAAGTCACCCCAGTCTTGCCACAGGCAGGAAACTGCTGGCACAATGATGATAACTCTTTGCCGTTTACCCAGCTGAGTTTTGTGATGAGCAATGTTGTATCTGATGTGCCAGCCACCTAGTGGGAGTTCCCTGGTTTGATCTGCTACCATCATTTCTGATTCTACTTCTCCTTTTAAAGGTGCTGTGACATCAGGTGACCACCTCTGCTCTATCAGAGCCTCGTGTGTGCACATCCAGCTACGAGATGGAGCCAGACTCTTTTCACTGGTTCCCAGTGACAGGACGAGGAGCAAGAGGCACGAGCTGGAACACAGGAAGCTCCATTCAAATATGAAGAAAAACCTCATTCTGGTGAGGGTGAGCCCTGGGGATGGTGTGGAGGATGGTGTGGAGTCCTCTTCTCTGGGGAGGAAGCCCCACCTGGATGCAGTCCTGCTTCAGCTGTGGGGTTGGTCTCTGGATGGTCTCTAGAGGTCCCTTCCAGCTCTGATAATTCTGTGATTCCATGAACAGTAGGCTTTGTCTACTTCTAGGATTTAGGGGTGTTAGAGTCCGTTGCTGTTTTATATCAGTTGAAGGTGTGGCCTCTTGGTTAAAGACACTTTTGGCCAACTGACTGACTGCATCCTTCACTTGTACTGCCTTTTGTACTTGTTATACTGGTCTTCTAATTTTTGCTTAGAAAGGGAGAATCTGGGGAGAGGTAATGATAAAAAGTTGGGCACTTTGCAGCATTTTTTTTTTCTACATACGTTCCCTGACAGATACAGCTCGTTAAAACGAGTGATTTATTAAGGGATTCTATTTAAACCTTTTCTGGAAATGATCTTGCTGGCACAATGATGAAATCTTTGCCGTTTACCCATCTGAGTATTTTTGATGTGTATCTTTGAATCTGAAATGCCAGTGCAGTTAATAACTCTGTATAAGATTGATTTAGGGTGTACAGAAAGCTCACTTGCTTTGAAATTATTATATTTTTTATATATATATATTTTTTTTTATTATTATTATTTTTTTAGGTTGAAAACAGGAACCTGAAAATGTGATGAAGTGCCTGGAATGTGGAGCTCTGATGCTCTTGGAAACGCTTCCATGGCCCTTCCAGCTCCTCGGGAATACTGCTTGGTTCAGGAGTAAGGCAGAGGAGCAGCTGTTCAGTGAAAACAATCCCCAAATGACGTTCAAGTGGGAGTGTCGCTCTGGCAAGGGGAGTAGCCTTATGGACACTTAGAACTTAGAGTGAATATTTAAGTGTACCAAATTGACCAAAACTAAATACATTGGGGGTTAAAACATGTAGGGAAAACTTAAATGTTACCTTGTCTAAATGAGAGTGTTTGCAGTGTTAATGGTAGCAGCCTTTCTGCTTAGTTTTAATGCAATGTGTGTATGAATAAAACCTTGGCTTTCTGTTTTCAGTGACTGTGGCTGGTTGGTGAGGCTGTGTGAGCAGCAGCACCGTGGTCCTGCTGGGTGACCTCCTGGGCAGGAGTCACACCCATTGCAGTAGCCTTCCAAGGAAGGTACAGTGCAGGAAAGTCTGTGGTTAGAGGAGCACATACTGCATTGTGGACGCTTCATCTTCAGTCTAGCATTTTTCTCTCTTCTTGCAGTGATGGGGAGTTGAACCCACTGAGCTGTCTACCCACTGAGTCATCTAGTACCAGGTTTTTAACTGTTCTGCTGTCCCCTGGGGCTTTTTTTTTTGAGATTGTGGGAGCACACCACCATCCTGGTCTAATATGGGTTGCTGTGATGTAAAACAAAGACATAGGACATCAAGCAGGGTGCTGGTACTTTCATACATTTAAAAACCTGTAGAACACAATAATTTAGGCTTAAACTAGAAGAAGGTGGTTTAGAACTCTTACAGCTGTTTAACCCTCATCGGGTGACACATCTGAAAAGAAGCAAGAAGAGAAACTACACAGGGTTTACACAGTTGAAGTGAAACTTTAGATTCTAAACTCCTGGTTTAGTGGTTAGTTGTAGCCCTATTAAAAACCCTGCCAGGAGGAGATGCTCAGGGTGAGGCTTTATTCTGAAGCCACGGCCTCCCAGGATGAAGATGTCGCTCCTACCTTCAAACAGCACTTAAATCTTGTCAGCCACGGTCTATTCCTTAAACCAGCACTCAGCTGTCTTACCAAAACATTGAAAGCCTTACGAGTTGTACATCTTTAACTGTGGTCTCTCAAAAAGCTGAAGTAGGAGCCTCACTCACAGAGCGGTGTTTTCATTCTTCGTTGGTGTTGATGTGAATTCCTGGGCCGTAGGCACCGATAAACTTCAGGAGCTGACGGTGGCACTGCAGGAGGTAACTGTCCCTCTGCTGCAGGGAGTTCTCATCACTGAGGTCAAATGGAAATACGGGGTTTGGTGCCACACAGAATGCAGACTGGCCTAGGCAAAGTGAAAAAGAAACGGGGTTTATGCTAAAAGACTTGGTAGCTTTTGGCAGGGCTTGGGAGGAAAAACAGCTGCCACAAATGACTGAGTAATGTTACCACTGCAGTGTTACCCCAGAATTAATAGCAGTGCTCTGTGAGGTGGTTTAGTGATGGTTTTTATCTGACTTAGGTTGATGGTTGGACTAGATGATTTTGAAGGCCCCTTTATCCAACCCAGACAATTCTATGAATTCTTGCCTCGGTGCCAAATTTGTGTNCCCCCCCCCAATCTAACCTTTGCCTTCTGTTTCCCCAGAAAATCTGTCTTTGGTTTAACCTGGAGCAGTGTTAGGGCAGTGATGCCTCAGATCAGCCAGCATCAAGGATGGAGGCTTTTGGGGCTGGTCTGGGACCTCCTTTTGTACAGCCCTGAGACTGCTGCCTTGTGTCAGCCTTCCTTCAGCAGTGGGGATGATGGATTTCCCTTTGAAAAGGGCAATCCAACGGATAGAAACCTTTCCCAAAGGATGTACCCAAGACCAGAGGGCGAGTTCACGTTAGTTACCGTGTTTTAGGGTGAGAGACGATTCGAGCAGCAAGATGGCAATCAGGGCATCTTCCTCGAGTACCTTCCTTCTTAAACTGAGCTTAGCATGAGCCTTAGACAGTGAAATCCTGCGAGAGGGATGTGAGCACATCAAATAAAGTGCTGCAGGTGTGAGTACAGGCTGCATTGCCCTGCCCCTGCCCCTGCCCCTGCTCCTGCTCCTGCCCCGGGCACTTCTGGAAACAGCAAGTTAACACCGGAGCAGCTTTGTTTCCCCTAATTCAGGAATTGGGGGAACTCGCCCCAAATCCCTGTGCGGTCCCACGTGTCACCCACAGAGTGCATGTTGTTAGGTGTGAGTCCCTTGTGCCAGGAAAGCAGTGGAACGTTTTATCTCTTAGTAGTAGTTCTGCTCACCTGATACAAAGCCGTGATAATTTCAAACCCCATTTTTGCTCTTCCTACGTGGCTTTAAGAGTCAGAATTGTTAAGTCACTGGGGCTTGCCTGGCAAAGTTCTTCACACTTTGGGGTTTGGGGTTTTTTTTCAACATCAGTATATAAACTAAATAGCATTTAAATGGTAAATAAGCTCCTTTATGCTACTATTGAAAACTCGAGAGCCTGGCCTAGGTTGCTATTTAACAAACACCGTTTAACAGTAGGTTTCCTGTCAGGCTGCTGGGGGGGTGAGCAGGATTTCTGGCTGAACCACAGAGCTGGTTACTTTGTAAGACAGGACGTACAGGACTTTCAGAGCAGACGCCGACAAGGTTGAGCCGTGAACGGAGTCTCTTCTCACCCTGCGGCTCGCCACGTAGTAGCCCTGCAGGAGGTTTTCTGCTTCCCAGCTCAGTCCAACGTGCAGGTTCTTGGCAAACAGAATGAACTAGGGAGAGGGCATATGCTGTACATATTTAACCCAAAAATAAGAGAGATCGCATTTTCCACACCTTTTAACATACCAGTTTGGCACAGTTCCACAGTTTGGACAATATATTTTCAGAGGGGCAGCAGTCACCATTCAGCTGTGGGTGAGGAGAGCTCTCGGATACCAAACACAATCACTGGGGAATTGCACCAGAGGGAGCCACAGTTTATTTAGGATGGAATAATTAACTTTCACTGCTGGTTGTAAACCATTCTGGTGACAAGTAGGTACTGGAGTTCTCATGTGAATGTGAACCTAGCTTGTCTTCCAGAAACACGATGGAATCCTGGGCTGCAGAGGGAAGAGTGGGGCCAGTAGGTGGAGAGAGGTCATTCTTCCCCTCTGCTCTGCACTGGTGAGGCCACAACTGGAATTACTGCATCCAGTTCTGGGCTGCCCAGTTCAAGAGACACAGGGAGCTACAGGGGAGAGTCCAGTGGAGGGCAACAAAGATGATTAAGGGATTGGAGCATCTCCCTGATGAGGAAAGGCTCAAAGAGCTGGGACTCTAGTCTGGAGAAGGCTGAGGGGAGACCTTATTGATGCTTCTGAGTGTCTGAAGGGTGGGCTGAAGGAGGATGGAGCTGGACTCTTCTCAGTAGTTCCCAGTGACAGGACGAGGGGCAATGGGCACAGGCTGGAACACAGGAAGTTCCACTCAAATATGAGAAAGATCTTTCTGGTGATGGTGTCAGAGCCCTGGCAGAGGCTGCCCAGGGAGGGTGTGGAGTCCCCTTCTCTGGAGACCTTCAAGCCCCACCTGGATGCAGCCCTGAGCGATGTGCTCTGGGCAGCCCTGCTTCAGCAGGGGAGTGGGACTGGATGGTCTCTAGAGGTCCCTTCCAGCTCTGACAACTCCATGAAGATCAAACTAAATATATCATGCTTCCCCTTTTGAAGAACTGAAGCTAATTTTACCAATGACCCTTTCAGTGCTCATGGGAATACGATGGGGGGGAGGGTGGGAAGTGAGTTTTGTCGGGGTTAAAGATAAGCCCTCAGCGTGCAGAGAGGACTTTCCAGGAAGAGATGAGATTCCCATGTGTAATGCATTTCAAAATCCCTGGGTAGTAGCTGTTACCTCCTCGTAGTCCTGCATTCTGAACTGCTGGGAGACTTGGTAGAGGGTGGCTTCAGGACTCAGGGCTTTTCTCAAGATGTGCTGTACAACAGGAGGCGGCAGCCGGCAGGAAGGAGACTCATTGTATATCAAAAGCCCAAAACCATCCAGCAGGTTTGATGGAATCAGACTGGTGTCCTGAACAGAAGACCCAGAGAAAGAAAACAGTTGCTTCAGTTTCAGTCTTTTGCAGAAACATTGCAGGGATTTTGTTTTTGCAGTCTGAACTGCTCAATACCAGCATCTCCCGAGTCCTGCCAGATTAGCCAACCCATTACCTATAATCTATGGGGCAACATTTTCCTTCAAGAGTAGTTGTCAGCAGCTTGTAAGTATTTATTTTAATACTACTGACTAAAAATCCAGCTCATTGTAGAAGCTACTGGATTTAAACTCACTTAAGTTGTGACCTTTTGGGAAAGGCTAACAAATTTGATTGGTTTTGTTATCTTAAATTTGGAATAAATCATAAACACAAATTACTATGATAGTTCCTGTCCCAGCAAGGTGTGTGCTTTACCATCTGCCCAATTAGAAAATTATCCTTTTGTATGTGTTTCTTGGAGGAAGAATCCACATCCACAAAAGACCAAAAATTGGTCTGAATTGAAATAGTAACTTGTTGGTCGGCCTCTTCTCCGTATTTCTTCCCGGGAATGAACACCGTCGTCGTTCTGCTCTCAAGCACTAGGGCAGGACAAAGGCAGTCAGTTCAATGCAAAGCAATCTAGTTTAACCAGAAACTCATACATCTTCTGAAGCCACTGAGGGAGCTGGGGGTGCTCAGTTTGAGGAAGAGGAGGCTGAGGGGAGACCTCATCCCTCTCTACAACTGCTTGAAAGGGCATTGCAGAGAGGTTGGTGCTGGTCTCTTCTCACAGGGAATTATCAATAGAAGGAGAGGGAATGGCTGCAAGCTGCAGCAGGGTAGGGTTAGGCTGGACATGAGGAAAGAATTCTTCCCAGCAAGAGTGGTCAGAGCCTGGAATGGGCTGCCCAGGGAGGTGGTGGAGTCCCCATCCCTGACTGTGTTCAAGAGCAGATTAGCTGTGGTGTTGAGGGATCTGGTGTAGGGGAGAACTTTGTAGAGTGGGGCTGATGGTTGGACTGGATGATCCCAGGGCTCTCTTCCAACCTGAATGATTCTCTTCTCACAGGTAATTGGTGATAGAATGAGAGGGAATGGCTTTAAATGGATTTAAACTGAAAGAGGGGAGACTTAGATGAGATCTCGGGAAGAAATTCTTTGCTGTGAGGGTGGTGAGACACTGGAACACGTTGCCCAGAGAAGCTGTGGCTGCCTCATCCCTGGATGGATTCAAGGCCAGGCTGGATGGGGCTTGGAGCAACCTGTTCTAGTGGGAGGTGTCCCTGCCCAGGGCAGGGTCTATGGATCAGTCTCTTCCAACCCAAATCACTCCACAATCAGCTGATATGACCTTGGCTCTTTTGTCCTTGTTTCTTACTAGACTAGTTAAAGATAGCTGATAGGTTTTCCCAGCATTTGAGGGCCACAGACTGGGGAACAAACTTAACCCTGACTTTGTTTTGTTCTGCCCCCTCCTTAGTTAGGAGGTGTGAGGTTACCAGACTGCAGGAGTTCCAGTTTGTCCTTTTTGTGTGAGGATAAGTCTCCTATGTAGCAGATGCCGCCCTTGGCCAGCACGGCACTGCAGGCGTGAATGCTCGCGCTTCCCGTTCCGTGTTTATCCTTGGAGACAGAAGGAAAGATGTCACTCAAAGGCGGGTGCCGTATACCACGAGGCAGGAGACACAGGCTGTAATGCAGGAGCCTGAAGGATTAAATAGTTCAGTCAGTCATCAATTCCTAAATGATTGTAGGGCTACCAAGATGATGAAGGGAGTGGAGCATCTCCCATATGAGGAAAGGCTGAGGGAGCTGGGTCTCTTGAGCTTGGAGAAGAGGAGACTGAGGGGTGACCTTATTAATGTTGATAAATCTGTAAAGGGTGAGTGTCAGGAGGATGGAGCCAGGCTCTTCTCAGTGACACCCAATGACAGGACAAGGGGCAATGGGTGCAAGCTGGAACAGAGGAGGTTCCAGTTAAATATGAGGAGGAACTTCTTCATGGTGAGGGTGACTGAACACTGGCAGGGGCTGCCCAGGGAGGGTGTGGAGTCTCCTTCTCTGGAGACATTCCCAACCTGCCTGGAGGCGTTCCTGTGTGACCTGCTCTGGGTGTTCCTGCTCCAGCAGAGGGATTGGACTGGATGAGCTTTCAAGGTCCCTTCCAATCCCTGATACTCTGTGATTCTGTGATTGGTCCGTTTTTCAGAACTTTAACAACTTAATATTATAATTAATACCCCATCTTGGTATTATTAGTGGTGAGGGGAGACCTTATCACTTGCTACAACTCCCTGAAAGGAGGGTGTAGCTGGGGGGGTTGGCCTCTTCTCCCAAGGAACAGGCAATGGGACAAGAGGAAATGGTCTCAAGCTGCTCCAGGGGAGGTTCAGGTTGGAGATTAGGAACAACTGGTGAGGCCACCCCTTGAGTCTTGTGTCCAGTTCTGGGCACCTAAACACAAGAGAGACCTGGAGGGGCTGGAGCAAGTGCAGAGGAGGGACACGGAACTGGGGAAGGGCCTGGAGAATAAGGCTTATGAGGATCGATTGAGGGAGTTGGGGTTGTTTAGTTTGAGGAAGAGGAGGCTGAGGGGAGACCTCATCCCTCTCTACAACTGCTTGAAAGGGCATTGTAGAGAGGTTGGTGCTGGTCTCTTCTCACAGGGAATTATCAATAGAAGGAGAGGGAATGGCTGCAAGCTGCAGCAGGGTAGGGTTAGGCTGGACATGAGGAAAGAATTCTTCCCAGCAAGAGTGGTCAGAGCCTGGAATGGGCTGCCCAGGGAGGGGGTGGAGTCCCCATCCCTGACTGTGTTTCAGAGTCGATTAGCTGTGGTGTTGAGGGATCTGGTGTAGGGGAGAACTTGTAGAGTAGGGCTGATGGTTGGACTTGATGATCCCAAGGGTCTCTTCCAGCCTGAATGATTCTATGATTCTACGATTCTAAGTTTTACCCAGGAAGGGTTATTGCACATTGGAGTGGGCTGCTCAGGGAAGGGGTTGAGGCACCATCCTGGGAGGTATGTTAGTGGGAGACATGGGGAGACATGGGTTAGTGATGGTTTTTTATCAGAGTGAGTTGATAGTTGGATTAAATGATCTTAAGACCCTTCCATCCTAGAGAATTCTATGATTCTATAATAGATATTCAGGCTCACTTAGGAACAGTAACAACAAAAAAACCCTCTTACGAATTTAACATATGAGGTAAGTCATGGTTTTGCAACAGAAGTAATTCTTGGGAAGCCACAAAAGCCTCGTAATCTAACCCCATATTGTTCCCTCCTGTTCCTGTTCTAGAGAAACTTTTCCAGTGATTTAAAAGGGGAGAGGATTGGCAATCCCAGCCCACTAGGAAAAAGGAAAATTTGGAAGCTCTGCTTTGCTGGGGTTTAAACACACACACCCACCCCCACACCCCAAATTAATTTTGAGAAAGCAGGTATGGAATTCCCTTTCCACCCCCTGTGCTACGGTTCTTGGCACCAAAAAGTTGCCAACTGTCTGTCTGGTTCTACCATCAATGGCTCCCAGTGATTTTAAGATGTCAGAGCACAGCTTGTCCTAGTGTTAACAATGGAGACAATTACTAATTCAAGTTAGTAATTACTAATGAATAGGCTATGATATAAATGGAAATACGACATCGGAAATGCCGACTCTGCCAGGCCCTGACACTGAAATACATCGTGCATGTGCAGACAGGACAGACCAAGGTTTACTGTGTGCAGCTCTGTGTTAAACAGATGATTTGATGCTCAAAACACTCTCGGGTTCCTACAATTTCTCTCGCAAAATCTTACTCAAACCCAGGGAGCCCTGCAGCCCACCTTTTTTTTGCCTTTTTTCCCCAACTTGACCTCATTCCTACAGCAAAACTTTGAAATGGTTCCAGTGGGGTTGGTTTTTTTTTTTCCCACAAGTAAAAATACCAGTGAATTTGCTGAAGAACTTGCACATGAAAATAAAATTCATGCCACTTCCAAAGGTCTTTTCCAAAAGATAAAAAAAATGAAGCCCTGGTTTGAGTCAGGGAAGGAGAAAGTAATCTTGTTTAAATGAATAGAAATGTAAAGCTGAGCGTGTTGTACTTTTCTGCAATGTGTGTCAAACGTGTCAGCAGTTTCTAGGTGTGTGAAGGGGTGAAAACATCCAATGCACAAAGGCAGAAACCCATTTTGCTAAAGGAAACAACCCAATTTAAGAACTGCCTGTAAGGATGTACATGACTTCTGCCACCTTAAGCATGGTTTATTAACTGCAAATGCCAACAGCTGGGAGTTGGTGATGGAAAGGCTCGGGGGGACACCAGATTTGAAAAAGTCGAGCCCTTTTGTTACCAGCTTCTGGGACAGGCTTCAGTTTTGATTTTAAGAAGGATGTTCTGTTCAAACTGTGCTTAAACAGTGTTGAAATTTTACTGAGACCATTAGGAGAGCATTGAGGGGTTTTATTATCAGTGAAGTTCTGATCTAGATTTATCACTTGAAAGAAAGAAGAATGTCCCAGGAATAAAAATCAGGTATTTTCACTGCCAGAGCCCTGTATATTCTTTTCAAATACAGTCTCTTTAGCCTTTCATGCAAGATCCTATCATCACCTTCAAAAACACTCCTGGTTTTGATTCCAATTGATGTGAAAAATAAAGACTCTCCTTACCTATCGATTACCAGCGTGTCACTCGTCACAACCAACAGGTCCAGATAATCTGCGTTTTCTTCTTCGCTCGTCTGTACCAGGCTCAGCAATATTGCCAGTTTGAGAGAGTTGTAAGTGCCTGGTGGGACGACTTGAGAAGCAAAGATATTGGCAAGGATGGCAGTAAACCTCCAGCACGAACCCGAAGCCAGTGAGAGCAGATACTTGAAACTGTCAGCGACGAAAGGAGGACCTAATCAAAACAAGGCAGAGGTTAACACGCGCTTCGTGAGCGAGCCACGCAGACACATCAGGACAAACCACCATTCGGTCAGTCAGTGGAATCAGCTGCCCAGGGAGGAGGTGGAGTCCCCATCCCTGACTGTGTTTCAGAGTAGATTGGATGTGGTGTTGAGGGATCTGGTGTAGGGGAGAACTTGTAGAGTGGGGCTGATGGTTGGACTTGATGATCCCAGGGGTCTCTTCCAACCTAAATGATTCTATGATTCTATGATTCTACTCCCGATACAAACCTTAGAAAGAACTGATACATCTATGTATTAAGCACAAACTCAGCATGTAAAGCATCTGGCACTGTTAATGTTACTACTAAAAAGTTAGCTGGCACAATCTGCTAAACCCGATGGAATACAAAAGGAGTGGCAAACCGAAACATCAGGGTCGTTTAAATGTATGATTTCCAAGTGCCTTCCAAGGGATGGGAGGAGTTGGGAGAGAGAAGATGAAGAACTGCAGTCAATAATCTGATCTCCTAATGTATGGAAACTGGGCAGAAGAAGACATTCCCAAGTAACAGTAACACACACTGCAGACTGTAAAAGGGAAGTCCCAGAGGGGTTTCACAAAGCCGGACCTCTAGATAATAGAAAATTGTGCCAATTCTCAGGATTTTCTTCCAGAAGGTTTTCCAACATTTTTTTTAAACTCAATTTTTAAGGAAAGGTCCTTACCAGTTGGTTTACAGAGCTGTATGCTATTGACTTCTATACATGTTGTAGCTTGTAAGCCATTTTGTACACAAGCAGGGATTCCTATAATCTTGTAGTGGTTTCCTATTTCCATTTTATTGGCCAGTTCATCTAGAAATAAAAATAATAACACTATATATTGAAAAAAAAAAAAGGTGGTGGTGAGGACAGAAACCTGCAGGTGCACTAGGGCATCAAACCAGTTTCAGAGACGTGATTGGAAAACTTTTCTTCCCGTTATGAAAGGTTCAATTTGATTTAATTGCAGAAAAGCCCAGCTGGATGGTTGGTTTGCCATAATGGGCTTGAAGAAAACAAAGCATACCATTTTAATTAATGCACAAAGCCCAGAAGCCACACTGGGTGAGGAGAAGTAGATTCCTGGTACCAGAAAACAGATGATGCATTTAGTTCTGCATCAAAAAGGAAACGGGCAGTTGTTTGCAAGTAGGTGTTCCTGTTCTCAAACTTGTGACCACAACATCAGCTGCTGTCCTATAAAACACCAGAGGGGGAAAAAACCCAATAAAAAGGAGACCCAAACTTAACAGACTTCAAAGAGGCACACAAATTGCTTTGGGAACCTTTGTATCAGGGATTGGAAGGGACCTTGAAAGCTCATCCAGTCCAATCCCCCTGCCAGAGCAGGAACACCCAGAGCAGGTCACACAGGAACGCCTCCAGGCGGGTTGGGAATGTCTCCAGAGAAGGAGACTCCACCACCTCCCTGGGCAGCCCCTGCCAGTGTTCCCTCACCCTCACCACGAAGAAGTTTTTCCTCATATTGAAGTGGAACCTCCTCTGTTCCAGCTTGCACCCATTGCCCCTTGTCCTGTCATTGGATGTCACTGAGAAGAGCCTGGCTCCATCCTCCTGACACTCACATTATTATTAAAATAATAACAACAACAATAATTACAATAATAATAACAACAACAATAAAATACACATACAAAAAATCACAATTATCCCACTAATGACATGAGAGTTAGGTCCAACCAAATTTGAGTCTCAGCTATGAGGCCCATTTAGTGCACGCATCACCCAGAGATTCTGGTTTATAACAATACACTAAAAGTGGCACTTTTCACACATTTCTCATTATCTTGGGGCTATTTTGGAATAACAGGGTGGGGGTTTGTTTTGGTTTTGGTTGGGGTTTGCTGGTTTTGTTTTTCTAGATTAATGAGAGTGCGTTGGTGAGTTGTGACTGAAATGACGTTAGGTAGAGACATTAAAAACCACTCAGTGCTTGCAGTGGAAGGCAGCGGTAGCAGAAGCCAAAAATCCTGATGGAATGTGGAAAACAGCTAGACTGAGGAAGGGTGTTCAAAAGGCGTGAAGTTAGCACAACACAGTATGGCCAAAGGAAGCAGAAGAGAGGAAAAACACAAGCTCCAGTTGGAAGGTGATGCTGCAGAGCCCAGCAGGGAGATTTATCCAATTAAAGGTATAAAAGTCAACACAGCAGTTTGCCCCGTGCCGCCTTTGATCCCCTGTTTAGTCACCTAGCGAGTTTTATACATACCCCCCCTAATTCTGTTAGAGAGCTGCAAGATAAAGTACAAGTTTCCCTAGTTTATCCAGAGAAATGGGTCTAAAAAAGGAAAATGCAAGAGATTATTCCAGTTCAGTTCTAAACCTTGTCTTTTTTTTGGCAAACCTCCACGATTCAGCTTACCTCTCAGGAAAACTGTAAAGGTCTGAATCCTAACATGGGATTTATCGCTGGAAAAGCCTTTCAAAGCGTTGAGAACTTTTGCATCAACCAGTTCGACTACTTGCTTATCTTCCAAAATAAAGGCAAAGAACAGGTTAATCCTCTTGCAACAGTTACAGGGGTATTTATTGCTTAATGACTGGTGTATTCTGGAAGCTTCTTCCACTTAACCACTTTGTTTATTTTTTTTAGATAAAAGAAGTAGGAAGGTAATAGATCTGGAAATAAAACTACGTAGACCCTACCACCAAGAACTCTAAATTTCATGTCTTCCTGCAGCGGTGAAGAACACAAACTGCACACGAAATCATTCCTCACTGTGGCAGATTCTGTAGCCCCAGGCATATGCACTCGTATGTACCTATATCCTAAAAACAATAAAATGTAAAAAAATATGAATTTACCAAACATCTCAAATATGTACATGGCTCTCCTTTTAGATTTGCCGTTAAGAACAGAAATTATTGAGGTACTGGGCAGTCCAATTCCAAAGTTATCCTGTGTTTCTTCAGAGGAGCATACGTTCACGTACTGTGCTTCCACTTCAACAGTCTTTTATTTATATTATAGTACAATAAATAATAATTTACTGTATGTATGTAATTTATATTATAGTTTATTACAGATCGACCACAAGATGGCAGAGTTTCCTACTGGAAAGTTCAGTCCTATTACTCCAAGAAGTGAGGGTGCTCGTTAAAGCCAACCTGTTCTATGCCAGAAGCTGGTTGGGTTTATTTTCCACCTTTCAGATCATTTGTTAAATTGTACTGGCAACACACCTCTTCTCATAGAAACCATCTTCAGCGCTAGGAAAAATGCATGGTTGGCCTTTAACTACGCTCCTAGAACATTCAAACCATGCTGAGCAACTGTGGGCAAGATCTGCTGCTTGCAATTCATAAAAATCACGCTGTGCTCATTACAGAGATCGTAGAATCGATCGTTCAGGTTGGAAGAGACCCTTGGGATCATCCAGTCCAACCATCAGCCCCACTCTACAAAGTTCTCCCCCGCACCAGATCCCTCAGCACCACAGCTAATCGACTCTGAAACACAGTCAGGGATGGGGACTCCACCCCCTCTCTGGGCAGCCCAGTCCAGGCTCTGACCACTCTTTCTAATGTACAGATTCTTTCCTAATGTCCAGTTGTCTGCATAAGGCTGCAGCTTCATGCCAGGTCTCTAAACTCTGTTAAGTTACCCAAAATTATTAAAAAAGCTTTTGAAATAGTGATTTTAAAAATTATTCTTATTTATTATTAAATTATTCTTAATTATTCTTATTTCTACCTTCAGAAAACGGGCAGGTTTCCTCAGTACAAAGAAATCTTGCTCCTTGTGTGTATTTTGTCACAGTTCCCATCGCGATGGCTATTCCTTCAGACGTGTAAAACCTCCGAGATGAGTAGTTAAAGGGAAACGCAGAAAGACTGAGAACGTAACCTGATAGAGGTGGCAAATGTGTTGGTTTCAGCAGCACACTGATCTAACAAAAGAGACACCATTCCGTTAATAACATAATAAAAAAAAAATCAATCTATTTAAGTCTGCTTTACTTACACACAATGGGATATACATATTCCTATTAATAACCTCTAAAATCTTGCAATGTGGCTGGGTGAGACTTCCACCTATTCTGAATTGCAAACAACACTACAACCAACCAAAGGGAAGGTGAAAAGTGAATCATAGAATCATTTAGGTTGGAAGAGACCCTTGGGATCATCAAGTCCAACCATCAGCCCTACTCNCACCAGTGCTGAGTACAGGGGGAGCTACTATAAAAGTGGTATTTCTTAACACTTCACCGTACTTAAGAGATTTAAGGTCTAAATGGAGGAAAACAATGCAGTCTCACCTGGGCCTCTGTCTGCAATTGTTCAATTAATGATAACGTCTTAATAGCTATGAAACACACCTGTGATTGAAAAATAACCTCATTTTAGAAAGGAGAGTCTAGTTGAAATAGAGAAGGTGTACTTTTTTTTTGTCTACTCTTGCCTCTGAATAGATACTTACTGTCTGAAAGATCTGTGCAGCTTGTATGGGATTATGAAGAACGTAGTTTCCAAGAGTTGCATCTAATTCGGCAATATCAGAGGGATTTATTGAAATGACGAAACGATACACAGCATAGCTCTGCTTCGAGTCTGGAGGAGCAGAAAGGATCTCAAATAAAAAACAACACCCGTTTGCTGTAGCATTTTGTATCAATTTCACAGAATATCTATGGAGTGAGTAATACCGTTGTATTTTTTGCAGTCGTGCACGAATTTCTGAAGGCCGCCACTTCTGTCAAGGTAAATAAGGGCAATTTCCCTCATTTTCTGCATTTCAGGATGCATCTTCCAAGGAAGATCTTTGTGCTTGGTATCAAAATGCTGGAATAAACCGTGAAGAAATCACGTTAGAACCGGCCACGCCAGGATAATAATACAGGTATGTATTAACCAAGCCACATGAAGTTAAAATGAAGAGTCTCTTTTTCCAACCGTGGAATGGGCTGCCCAGGGAGGTGGTGGAGTCCCCATCCCTGTCTGTGTTTCAGAGTAGATTGGATGTGGTGTTGAGGGATCTGGTGTAGGGGAGAACTTGTAGAGTGGGGCTGATGGCTGGACTTGATGATCCCAAGGGTCTCTTCCAACCTAAATGATTCTATGATTTAAGGATTTTTAAAATAGCACCGTTCAGCTGAAAGCTTTTTCCAAAGGCTGAAGCATATTACATTCCCAAAGTAAATTCCTGAAGAACACTCAGTCTGATCCATGAAATTAAAACTTATATTTAATTTAACCTCCCTTGTGTGTTTTATAGATACAGCCAGTCTATCACAAACCAGACTTAGACATCTCCCTTATCTGAGAAGCCTGTCTCAGCTCTTAAAAGTCATTGAAGCCGGGCAACATCTTTAAAGCTGAATTTCCTGCTAGGTGTTGACCTTGCAAACGCTTATTTCCATCCTCATACACAGAAGGTCAATTCTGATTCCCACAGATATAACTTTCACAACTCTAGGTTTTGTTTCAGAAGCTGACTCTGCTCTTCAGTGCTGATTTCATTTAAGTCTCCTGTTTTGCTGAATTTAGAGGGAAAGTTACTAAGGCCAAAATATGGTATTTTGTGTATCTGTTTTACTATCTTACGGATTTTCTTCAACAAACTGTCCTTTGTGTCCTCTCTGCAGACAACCGATACGAAATGCCACGTCAATCTTCAAAAACAGATGTAGCTGCCTGGGAAAGGACAAGGCACAGAATGGGCTGATGAGGAAACCATGCTTGTATCTCATGAAAGATCCTCTGTACCAGTTCACAAAACTGGCTTTTGGAGGACAAAGACACCTTTTGGAGACACCTAAAAGAGGAGTAAGTGGATACCAGTGCACACAGTGCCACCATTTGTAGCTGAAATAACAAATTTTAAGCACAAATTGAAAGAGAATTTATAGTAGGGACTTTTTTTTCCTCTCAGTTTCTTTAGGATTACTCCCTACATGATTACTGCTCCATCTCTTGAAATCTTCAGCAAGAAGGGATTAAAAGAAACACACACCCACAGATGCACCACACTCCCTGGACCTGGATCTCCCCCTCACTAGAAGGGAAGGACACCAAACATGATTAGCATGGATTAATCTATAGTCCTATTGTGCACCAAACACTGCCACTGCCTAAGCATCAGAAAATAAAGCCTGACCAGTCCCACCACTAGGATGACCATGTTCCCCGGTGTCCCCACAGCCAGGTGGGGGCTGTGTCACCACAGGACACAGTATTCTGCCCAAAGCCACCCCCCTGGCTTCAGGCTCCTGCCATTACCACCCCCTCCTCACAAACCCAGCGCTCTTGCTCAGGGAGAATCATAGTATGGTTAAGATTGGAAGGAACCTTAAAGACCCACTAGACCAGGTTGCTCAAAGCCCTATCCAGCCTGGCCTTGAACACTTCCAGGGATGGGGCAGCTACAGTTGCTCTGGGCAACCTCTTCCAGTGTCTCACCATTACAGGAAAGAATTTCTTACTGAGATCTCATCTAAATCTCCCCTTTTTTCAGTTTAAAACTGTTCCCCCTCGTCCTATAGCTCCAGTCCCTCTGTAGCTCTGCTCTGGACTTGTTCCAACAAGTCCATGTCCTTCTTATGCTGGGGGCTCTGGAGCTGGATATAGGTGGGGTTTCACAATAGTGAAGGAGAGGGGTAGAGTCACCTCTAGAGTATCTCGACCTGCTGGCCACGCTTATTTCAAATATACGTGAAAATACTCTCTCTAGGCTTCCTGTGCTCCTGTGTTGGCACCCTTGGGCATCTGTGGTCCTTCTCCAGCGAGGACATTTACAGGGCACTAACGAGGAGCTCTACAGCCATAGGATTGAGTCTACCAGAGCAGCTCCCTCAGCTAGCGCCTGCCAGGCCCAGCAGCATGGTGTGGGCCAGGCGGGAAAGGCCCCAGAGCTCCCCTCAGCCTGGAGGCCTTGCAGGCCACAGATGCCCAAAGCCACCATTACCAGTTCCCTGAGGGGCAGTACCAGTGCCACAACAACTCCTTTTCCTCCCTCCAGTGAAAACAAATTCCAAGCCCACCCAGTAGCCACAAGGCCTACCAGCCACTGCCTCTTCTCGGTGGCTGCCCCACTGAGCACGTGGCTACTGCAGGCTGCACTGCCTGGGCTTTACTGCGGCCAGTAGAAAAGGGCGCTGCACTGACAGTGTAATCAGCACCAAAAGGTGACATATTCCTAAAACCATTTTCTCTCATTAATAAATATTGCATAGAACCATACAATTGCTTGGGGATCAGAAGGGACCTTTCAAATCATCTAGTCCAACCATCAACCTAACGCTGACAAAAACCATCACTAACCCATGTCCCTCAGTGCTACGTCTACCTGGCTTTTAAATCCCTCCAGGGATGGTGCCTCAACCCCTGCCCTGGGCAGCCAATTCCAATGTGCAATAACTCTTTCCGTGTAAAAATTTTTTCCTAGTATCCAATCTGAACCTCCCTGGCACAACTTAAGGCCATTTCCTCTTGTCCCTGTTCCTTGGCCAAAAGGGACCAACCCCCTCAGCTACACCCTCTTTCAGCACACCAGCCATCTGCAAACTTACCTGCCAGGACACCACCTCTAAACTCTTTCTCTGTTGAGTTTAGAGGTCAGGATTTTACAACTGTCACGCATTTCAGTCAGTCTATCTTCCTGTGGATTTCTCTTGCTCTCCTCCTGGGCCAAAAGACTGGAGAGCAGAAAGATGGCACCACTCCACCACAGCAGGACAGCCTGCTCCTCCTGGGGTTCAGGCGTTGCTATGGACAGGTGAAAACCCCTGCATTAGTCACATAAAGGCAAATTTTTACCTCCCTTTATTACATATCCACCAAAACAGGAAGGGAGTACCACAGCTGGTTCCTATGTAGGTTCTTTGACCATCTCCTACCACCATCTTGACCACAACCAGTGCTTCACTTTCCATCACCAGAGGGGTGAAGGGCCTACTACACCTGAAACCCAGCCATTTTACTCTAAAAACCAGCCAGATAGATGCAGAATGACAGCACTAGACGTAGAGCTACTGTGAGGCTTTACTGCCTGATGTCGTACACAATGTCTGTCACCTTTAGCAAGCAGCTAGGTATAGGTATCTTGGAAATACAAGATGAAGAACTAGAAGGTGTGATAGCTGCCACAGAAACAACTTGTGAGGTATCCCTTCTCCTGATCTCTCTGCAGCACCGTACCTCCTTGCTGGGAGAAGCAGAAAACAGCAACAGAACGACAGAATGTGCTTCCTTGCCATAAAGGGAAGGAAGTTACAGTAGCCCACAGTCATTTCAGGAGGACAGAGAGTAAGAATTCAGTGTGAGAATGGGTACGTCCTTTCTTAAAATTAATCACTGATTTCCAGGCCTTCAGAAAAACATGTTTAAAAATTTAAGAAATAAAAATAATAATAAAGAAAAGAGGGGGCAAGGCTGTTGCTTCCAAATTATTATAGCTGCAAGAACAGAATTCATATAGTAGTTACTTGTCCTGAAAGCTGCATAAGCCATTTCTGAACCTCTCAAACCTTCAGAGAGCAGCACTATGGAAAACGAGCACCACCACTCTGCTCCCACAAACGGTACAGTTCCTTCCTCCCTTCCACACCAATGTCCGTTCTTCCTTCTTTGACCCAGCCACTCCTTATCATAGAATGGTTCAGGTTGGAAGAGAGCTTAAAAAAATCATGGAGTCCCACCCCCCTGCCACTAGCAGGGACACCTCCCACCAGAGCAGGTTGCTCCAAGCCCCATCCAGCCTGGCCTTGGACACCTCCAGGGATGGGGCAGCCACAGCTTCTCTGGGCAGAGAAAATCTTCTTTGAAGCAATCTTCCTTCCAACACCTCACATAGCAACTGCTCAGCATCACTTCAGTGCTAGGCAGGGGATGGTGCTGCAGCAGATACTGCTTGAGATAAGCAAGGAATCCCTTTCAGTTTCCACTTGTCTAATGATTCANAATAAAACTACTACTGTGATAAGCCTTTATACAATGTAACTGCAGTCAATTTTTGCATTGTTTAAAAGAATTTCCTTAAACAGAAATTGTTCAGTATTAGCCGCTTGTCCATACACGTGTATGTTCTGAGAAATACAGGAGCTTTTTCACATTTTTAAAATTATCAGAGTAATTTACAATTTCCCCCCCTCAGTATCAAGTGCAGGGTTAAAAAGGGTGCAAACTGGAACACAAAGATGAGTAACTGTGAATGTTGAAATACAATCAAATTTGGAACCTCTTAAGTGTTTCAAAATATAAATCTGTGAGAAAAAAAACACCCTAATATTTGGCGTGATCCCCTCACCACCCACCCCCAAAAGGTCAAAGGCAAGATCACCTTTCAAAGCAACAGTGATTATTGCATCTCATATCTTTGGAAAAGCAGAGTTTTAACCCCAAAAAGTATTTCTAATGTAGTTGAAAGAGAGCTGTATTTATCCCGGGGAGGAAAGAAAAGCGGAACACGTGATCAGTGAACGTTATCCAATCAATGCAGTTAATTTGTTCCACCCTGGCTTTGGGTAATCCCCCACACCTCCAGTTAATCCAGTTGGGTGAATGGATACTCGAGCAAGAACAAGAGCAAGGATCCAGTTTGACACGACCAACTCTTCATTCTGCAGAAGTCCTTTGAGAATCTTGGTCTTAACTTACATTAGCCCCTCGTTTAAGTGCTGACAGGTAAATTAACACATTATTTCAAACTGCTAGAACAGGGAAAAAATACCCAAACATATACCTTCTTTAAACCAGGATATACAAAAGACAATTTGCATAGTTACAATTCAAGCACAAAGTCACCGTAAATAGGTACAAAAGCATTTATAAATTTACTAAATTTGCTGCTGTTTGTCCCAGCCAAATCTTAGATAGGTATGAATGTAAACCTGAAGGGACTGAGGAGAACAGTCAGTGTTTTTGCTTAAAAAATATTTAGAGAACGATTTTAAAGGTTTTAAAAAATATTTTCTGCAGCAGGAACAAACAGTCCAAACCCCCAGAGAAAGCCTTCCAAAATGCCCAAGTTCCTCCTATACAGCAGAGAGAGTGTGTTCATAGGTTTCAAACCTACATACAAAACGAGGCACTAGTTACGCTGTTTCGGAACGTGTCCACCACGACCCTAACGTTTTGAGTTCACCCCAAGACTTCCCAAACACTGTGGGCTTCTAACTTCCTAGGAAAACATGTCTTCGGAAGGTGGTGCATAAGAAAATCCAACAAATGCATCATCTGCCTCCAGGACACTGGCGTTAACGATGCTGTAATCGGAAGAAACGCAAACTGAGTACGGGACCATTTCTTCTGTAAACACTGCATCAAAATTCCCAATATCATCCGGCCCGACCTAGGAAACAGAGAGAGATCTATCAGCTGTCATCAGTAATGCTGTGTTTTATAAACCTGTGCTCCCCTTTAGATTTCAAACTTAACTCTTGAGGCAAACAGACTTTGTCGTTCTTTCTTATTTAAGTGCAAGAACTTTAGGGAAGCATCATCAACGTAGAACGGTTTGGCTTGGAAGGAACCTTAAAGATGACTGACTTCCAACCTCCCTGTCCTGGGCAGGGACACCTCCCAGCAGACCAGGTTGCTCCAAGCCCCATCCAGCCTGGCCCTGAACCCCTCCAGCCCTCAGATCATCTTCGTTGCCCTCCGCTGGGCCCGTTCTAATGGGTCTGAACACAGCTATTAAAAGCCTGCTTGCTTGGTTTTTTCCTTTTTAACACCTTGACACAGTTTAAATTGATGGGAGGATAACGAAAAGCTGCAACTAAGGGTTAATAACTATATAAAAAAGGCAGGAAATCAGTCTTTTAGAATCATAGAATCATTTAGGTTGGAAGAGACCCTTGGGATCATCAAGTCCAACCATCAGCCCCACTCTACAAGTTCTCCCCTACACCAGATCCGTCAACACCACAGCTAATCTACTCTTAAACAGTCAGGGATGGGGACTCCACCACCTNAGCAGATACTGCTTGAAATAAGCAAGGAATCCCTTTCAGTTTCCACTTGTCTAATGATTCACTGTTGACACAACACTAATTTAAAAAAAAAATAAATACATTTTGGCACACTCTTCTACCCCATATTGTCAATTTTTAACTGATCTCGATGCAATATAGACAGCTTTGGAGGATTTAAATATTGAATTTAGCTGACATTTTAACTCTGGCTACTAACCAGTGTCTTACCAGGCTTCTCTCAAATAAAGGCATTTAACTGAATGTATTTTTGAACAAAACACACAGAAGATTTTTTTCAAATAACAGACAAAAATAAGTTGTTATTTACAAGTTATATATATATATATATATATATATATATAATAAAAGATGAACAGATAGATAGATAGATCCCCCTCTACTCTGCC
>VZTM01012141.1:354359-370191 GCA_013400555.1 Jacana jacana | reverse complement strand
GTGGCCTCACCAGTGCTGAGCACAGGGGGACAATCACCTCCCTACTTCTGCTGGTCACACTAGTTCTAATACAAACCAGGATGCCCTTGGCCTTCTTGGCCACCTGGGCACACTGCTGGCTCATATCCAGTGCTTGTCAGCCAGCACCCCCAGGTCCTTTTCTGCCAGGCAGCTCCAGCCACACTGCCCCAAGCCTGTAGCCATCCATGGGGTTGTTGTGGCCCAAGTGCAGGACCTGGCACTTGGCCTCGTTGAAGCCCATGCCATTAACATTGGCCCATCTATCCAGTCTATAATTTTGGGGTGTCTTCATATAAAGGGGTTATCATGCTTTCTTCTTTAGTCTTCAGACCCTCCCAAAATTGACAGTACTTTGACAGGAACGAGCACAGGACACAGTGAGGCGTCAAACTGACAAGACTCAAAAGCGTGACTGCTCAGAAGTCCAGTCAGCACCGGGGGCTTCCCCACTGCTCACAATTCCAAAACAAACATTCTTTGCAAACAGATGAGCCCTCAAAAGGTAGAAATTTGGCAGCTATGAACCAAAGCAGCACCAGGCACCTACCACGTTAGGATTAAATGGCGGCGGAATCTTTTTCTGAAGAAGATCAGTCCAGCTGAGAGATTCAAAGAAGGGGTGCTTCTGAATTTCAAGCTGAAGTAAAGAATAAAGGTGTTAGTTTTTTCAGAAATCCATGCTCTGCATCACAGCAAATATTACTTCAGACTGCGTGCACGCAATGAACTCAAGCCCTTCATGGGTTTATTCAGGTTACTTTGCCATAGAATCACAGGTTGGAAGAGACCCTTGGGATCATCAAGTCCAACCATCAGCCCCACTCTACAAGTTCTCCTCTACACCAGATCCCCCAACACCACATCCAATCTACTCTGAAACACAGTCAGGGATGGGGACTCCACCACCTCCCTGGGCAGCCCATTCCACTGACTGACCACTCTTGCTGTGAAAAACTTTTTCCTCATGTCAAGCCTAAGAAGAAGATGTAGTTGTTAAAAACAGCAATTAAAATTTGTTAGCCTGCCTCTACAAACTGGTTTTAAGATCCTCTGTTTTGTCTCTAAGCCCTAAAGTCAGCCACCTTGAAGTCCACCACAGAGCAAGACTGTGTTCTTTCAGTACCTCTGCTTCTGCCTTAAACTTTTGTCAGTTTGTGTAAAGCAGATGATGGAGAATCACAGAAACTCAGGGATTGGAAGGGACCTTGAAAGCTCCTCCAGTCCAATCCCCCTGCCAGAGCAGGAACACCCAGAGCAGGTCACACAGGAACATGTCCAGGTGAGTTTTGAATGTCTCCAGGGAAGGAGACTCCACACCCTCCCTGAGCAGCCCCTGCCAGTGTTCCCTCACCCTCACTGTGAAGAAGGTTTTCCTCATATTCAAGTGGAACCTCCTCTGTTCCAGTTGCACCCATTGCCCCTTGTCCTGTCATTGGATGTCACCGAGAAGAGCCTGGCTCCATCCTCCTGACACTCACCCTTTACAGATTTATCAACATTAATAAGGTCACCCCTCAGTCTCCTCTTCTCCAAGCTCAAGAGACCCAGCTCCCTCAGCCTTTCCTCCTATGGGAGATGCTCCACTCCATCATCTTTGTGGCCCTGCCCTGGACTCTCTCCAGCAGTTCCCTGTCCTTCTGGAACTGAGGGGCCCAGAACTGGACACAATATTCCAGATGGGGTCTCACCAGGGCAGAGTAGAGGGGGAGGAGAACCTCTCTCGAATTCCTAACCACCCCCCTTTCCAATACACCCCAGGATGCCACTGGCCTTCTTGGCCATGAGGGCACAGTGCTGGCTCATGGTCATGCTGCTGCCCACCAGATATCCTGATGTCCACCAGAGAAGCTGCTGCTTCGACAACTCTGCAACTGCTCTGTGCTGACCAGTTACGTACCAGCAAACAGCCACGTGAAACACCACCACCCTTTCACCTGGCTCCACACTGAGCAAGCACCATGTCACAGTCCAGCTGCTCCTTTACTAGGCCGAGTAACTAACGTTCAGGTTGCAAAGAGAAGGCTGAAGATCTCACAATTAACAGATGGAAGAAGCCCTTCCAGGGCATTCCTGATGAGAAGACATTCATACCTTCTCACATCGCTTTCTTGCAAACAGTTTTTATTGTTACACTGGGAAAACATTTGCCCTGATTTTAAGGCTAAGACAAAAAAATAATAATAAAAGATTTGCTATCTGCATGGCATTGGTGTTTCTCTTCAGCTCAGGACTGGTTTCTGTCTAGTTAGACTGACGTTACTGGAAAATAGCATTTTCTTTTGATTGTTTCCCAGTTTCACTACGAAAAGTGAAACCTACCTTAGTACAACCTCAGTGACTACTGCACCAGAAGCTGTGCTCCCTTTGCTGGCAGGTACAGCAGCAACCAAGCTCTAAATATATATATCTTATATCCCACAACGACCATCTCTCTCCTATCCCAAACAGTTTCCAGGGACTGACCACAGTGGTGTCTTTAACAAAGAAATGGAGGAAGGGAAAGACAGACAGCACAGAGCAATCTCTGTCTCCACCTACTGAACCCGGGCCGTGCACATAAACGCAGTGGCATCTCTAAGTGAAGCAGGCCCTGGCAAACTAGGCTAAATTAGGCTAAATTAGGACACTACATACAAAATCTTCCCTCGCTCCAAGTCTGCTTTGCCGATCTTTCTCCAGAAGTTCTTCCAGAATAGACCAGGCTGTGAGACTGATTCCCGGGCGCAGGACCAGAGGCTTATGAAGAATGTTCTCGTACATCTCGGCAACATCACGGCAGTAAAAAGGAGGCTAAAAAAACAACACCAACCAAACAAAAACCATATACCATATGTGTATATAACATATAGCATACATACAACGTTTTGTTTCACGTGTTTGGATCAGTAAATGATTCTCTCAGAAACGCAAAGCTCTTACACACTAGCTTCTAACTCATTCACCACCACTGTGAGATCTTTGTGCTCGGCAGCTTCCCCCGCTCACCTCTTCTTCTCCTAAGATGTTCTCACGCTGCTAAGCAGCCACAGATGCCAGCCAGATTCACAGCTCCCACTGAACTTGCCTGAAAAGAACACCTGAGCGGACAAACCAACCTACCTCCCTATTAAGGTCTTACGGGAGGAGATGAAACTCAAGAAAACTGACCGAACTGGTTGTTACTGGAGCAATTACCTATGGCTGGCAGCAGCACAGCATGGTTTTTTTTTGTTCTAGTGCTGCATAAAAAAAGTGGAAAAGCTTGGAGAACACCTGGGAGACCCGAGTGAAAACACCAAAAAACTATTTTAATTTTAGTTATTCCAGTATTTGGCAAAGTTTTACTCGTAAATTGAGCTATTTATTGGGGATTATCACTGTTGATTCAATTTATTATAGAATCATAGAATCATTCAGGTTGGAAGAGACCCTTGGGATCATCAAGTCCAACCATCAGCCCCACTCTACTGAGTTCTCCCCTACACNAGTGCTGAGCACAGGGGGACAATCACCTCCCTACTTCTGCTGGTCACACCATTTTTTATGCAAGCCAGGATGCCCTTGGCCTTCTTGGCCACCTGGGCACACTGCTGGCTCATGTTCAGCCCCTTGTCACCCAGCACCCCCAGGTCCTTTTCTGCCAGGCAACTCCAGCCACACTGCCCCAAGCCTGTAGCCATCCATGGGGTTGGTGTGGCCCAAGTGCAGGACCTGGCACTTGGCCTTGTTGAAGTTCATGCCATTAACATTGGCCCATCCATCCAGTCTATCCAAGTCCCTCTGCAGAGCTTCCTTGCCCTCATGCAGATCAACACTCCCACCCAACTTAGTGTCATCTGCAAACTCACTGATGGTGCTCTCTATATCCTTGTTGAGATCATCAATAAAGACATTAAACAGGAATGGCCCCAGTACTGAGCCCTGAGGAACACCACTTGTGACCAGCTGCCAGCTGGGTTTAACTCCATTGAGCACCACTTGTTTACCAATGTTTACTTGCACATTCTCTCAAAGCAGTGACTACTTGTCTTTCTTGGTGGTGATGGCTGGCAGTTCACTGCAAAGCAAAGTTTTAGCCATCAAGAGGCAACATGAAGTCCAAACCAGGTGCTATGTTCAGTCTGAGACAAACTCTTCATCCATTAAAGCAGAGCATTCAATATTTTGCAGAAGTGAGCACCTTTAACAACTCTACAGGGTTACTTCAACGTAAAAGAGGGAGAGGGGAGGGACACAACTGCCCCCTCACACTAAGTACATACCAGCCCATAAAGCATTTCATAAAGAACCGCACCAAGGCACCACCAGTCCACTGTGTTGTCATAGGGCTGCTTCTTGATGACTTCTGGTGCAAGGTACTGAAATTTAAAAAAAGAAGAAAATAGAAAGAAAAAGGTATTTTGGAGCATGAGGCTAACAGCAGGGCTGAAACTGAGGTTTTAGTCCCACCAAAGCAAACACCTTCAGGAAAAGTTGCTTCACAACAACTGTGAGCCTGCTAAGTATTTGCCTTGTCCTTCAACAAACCTGGCAAACACCTCACCGCCATCTGGTTCTTTACCAAGCAGGACAGCACTTTTCCCACCTGCAGCAGTACTTCCCACAGGCCATTGTTTTGCCAAGCTACTTTGCCACCTCTATTATGAAACTTGGTTCACATTTCAGACCGGCTGCTGTACAGACAACGCCTCTCAGCAAGCTGGCTACTAGCCATGCCTATTCTGCCAGCCTAAGCCTCCATGCTTCCCCCATCCAGCACAAAGAAGATAAAAGAAGGTACTAATTCTGCTTCAATTCTATCATTACTGAGAAATGGTATGACCTACATTAAGTTTCACTGTAAATCCTGATGAGGGCATGAGTTCCGAGTTGCTAAATTAGAGATTCTTGTCAAATAGTCACTTGACTGATTTGTGATAAACACCCAGTATCATCAAGGATGGAATGACAGTGCTAATTGGCTTCCATCTGCCTTGCAAGGCATCTGTGCAGCACCTCAGAGCTCACCAACCCGACAGCAGGAGGAGAGCCACTTGAGAACACGAGACTGCTTCTCACGACCGTGCAACGTAAAGGTACCGTGGCGGGATCGTCACCACCTCTGTCCCCATCTACAAGCACACATCGTTTCTAACCTCTCAGAGCAAGAGCCTGCTCAGTGCTGTCATTCCAGTGTCCAAAGTCTGGAATTTAACTCACAAACAGATGATAGCCTTGTCAGACAAGGCACAGCCTGAAGCTCAGAGTTTAATTAGATTGGTATTTCTCAAACTGCGTGTACGTGTGTGCCCTGTAACTCAGTGAGTACAGATTAAAACACCCAAAGTATTTTGAACTCAACTCCTTACCTTTTTTTTTTTAATCTTTCACAACCTCCTTTGGGCTTTTCAGGTGTCAGAATCACCAAGTCATTCAACTCAGATTTCAGAAACACTGGGAAGATCATTATACTTTCCACAGGATTATGGAAGATTTTGATCTAAATCTCAGATGAGGAAGGCTAATGCACAACTGCTATTTTTAGTCACCTTATTTTGAAGAACTCATGTGAAGCAACGGCACTAACACCCTCTCCTGTTGCAACTCGTGCCAGTCCAAGGTAGGTGCGAAGACTAAGCCTCTGCACGTCACAAAAAAGCCCCACAGATGTTCTCAAACAGATTCAGAGGTACCTATATTGTCCTCTGAACTTTCCAAAATACCCAACAAATACTGTTTCAGCTCACAATTACCCCTCAGCTTTAAGGATTCCTGCTCTGTTTATAATTAGGATAAGCTGTCATATGTTGCCACCTGCCTTTTTCTGTTGTTAAATTCAAATGTTCAGCTAAATACCACTTCTAGCTTACCCTACACTGCCTTCAGAGGCCTCTTCTATAATTTAAACTAAGTTTATCAAAGCCACTAATCCTGGCACTTCAGAGAATCCCTCATACAGGTTCAAGGCTTCCACATTTTCAGTTTTCCAGTGTGGTTTTCTCAGTTAAAAAAAAGCCAACAGGGTTCAGTCAGCAAGTTCAAAGTTTGCTCAAGACTTACAGGCAGTAAGTCCCTACCAACTCAGGAAAAATCAGTGGCAGGATATGGCAGGTAGATTCATCTGGGCAAATCTGTTGCAGCTGTCCCACAGGCTGACTGTCCTGTGTCTAAGCCAGCAGTTAGGAGACACAAGAGGACACAGTGTACGAAAAGGGCTGGAAAAAGGGGGGAAGGAAGAGGTGAGTCAGGAGGGTGTGTGTAGTAAGCAGGAGACAGTGGGTATTAGTGAAAAGGACAAAGAACAGATCTGCAGGAAGCTTGGGTTTGGTTTGGTTTTGTGGAAGGGCTTGTTAAAAGAATGCAAATATTCAAGAGTACAGAATATTTGATCTTCCAGTTACAGAAATATTAAGAGTAGTCAATGGTCATTAATCACTAGCCAAAGAAGCCCCACAAAAGGTTGTCAACGTACTTCCGGTGTCCCACAGAAAGTTGCAGTGGTGTCAGAACTTGCAATCCCTTCTTTACAAAGTCCAAAGTCTGTCAACACAACATGACCCTGTTGGAGAAAGAACAGTATTTTAAAACCAGAAGATACTCAACGTGTGCATACATGTAAGAGGCAGTTTTGTGAGGGGAAGGAGAACTCCCAAAATAACGTTGCATACTTACTAGGGAATCGAGGAGAATGTTTTCTGGTTTTAAATCCCTGTTAAAAAAATAAATAAATCATTGTATTAATTCAAAACAGCACTCACTCACACAAGAGCTCCAGAGGCAAGGACTTTAATTCCTCTGCTGAAAGCTTCACATTTTATTGAAATCATTATCTTCAAGTTTCCCATAAGGTGATTTCAAGATTCNCTGTGGAGTCTCCTTCTCTGGAGACATTCCAAACCTACCTGGAGGTGTTCCTGTGTGACCTGCTCTGGGTGTTCCTGCTCTGGCAGGGGGATTGGACTGGAGGAGCTTTCAAGGTCCCTTCCAATCCCTGATACTCTGTGATTCTGTGATTTCACATAGTGGTTTTTCTTCAATCATTTGTCCTATTTTGAACTTGTGCAGGACAAGGACACGGTTCAGAAACTCACCTGTACACGATGTTTATGGAGTGTAAGTAGCCCAGTGCACTGGCTATCTCAGCAGCATAAAATCTGGCTCTGTGCTCAGGAAAGGAACGTTCTCTTTGCAAGTGAAAGAACAGCTGTAAACATACAAAAAAACACCCCAACAAGATTATACATAACAAATCAGGTTAATAATGTGCAAATTTAACAGTAAAACCTGATTTTATTTAGCTGTCCCCTTCTTTAAAAATCAGGGAATGACCTAAAATTGGTTTTGCTTCATGACTTTGCCTTTACTCTTTCTCTAGGTTACTCAACCACATTCCCCCTGAACCCAAGACTAGTCAAAAGGAACTAAAGTAGCCCACTAGGCTGGGAATGGAAATCAGCAAGATTAAATCATGCAACACAGCCTCCTAAAAGGATATAACCTGGTGTCAAACAGGAAATCTACCATTTCTGTATGCATTTGTATTCAACGTTTGGTATGTAAGTACCTATAGGATAGTATTCTGGAATCACCCTGATGTAGAGCCCTTTGGGAGACACACATTCCCAGCTGACCCACACATCGTTTTGCTGGTCTCTTCTCACAGGGAATTAGTGACAGAACAAGAGGGAATGGTTTCAAGCTGCAGCAGGGTAGGGTTAGGCTGGACATGAGGAAAGAATCCTTCCCAGCAAGAGTGGTCAGAGCCTGGAATGGGCTGCCCAGGGAGGTGATGGAGTCCCCATCCCTGACTGTGTTTCAGAGTGGTTGAGATGTGGTGTTGAGGGATCTGGTGTAGGGGAGAACTTTGTAGAGTGGGGCTGATGGTTGGACTCGATGATCCCAAGGGTCTCTTCCAACCTGAATGATTCTATAATTCCATAACTTTTCATATTTGATTTTATGATATACAAGGATTCTAAAAGTTGGGTTGTTGCATCATGAGCCAATATTACTGCAATATTCAAACCACAGTGACATTCTGCTGCCTGGGACTCCCTGAAATAGGTCAGAATTTGGAGTTCATATGAGATGGGGGGAATTAAACTGAAATGATGGTGGGAAATTTTGTGAACAGTCTTGTGGCTGGACTTTAAGCCTGAAAGGCTGAAGGAAACTGCAGCAGATTTCAGAGAAGGTCTAGGGATACAGACTGTAGGATCTCTGATTCTATCCATTCAGATTTTAAGTAAACAGAAATTTTCTGGTCTCCACCTAGAAAGTTTGTGGGGAAAAAAGTCCGTAGAGCTTTCCAAGCATTTCATTTGAATTAGAAAGCTGTTCTGAACTGTATTTTCGTTTGCCCAGAGGAATGCCCAATGAAGTTGTGGCCAAGAATTAGGAGTAGAGCAAGCCAGGAGTTTGCTAATGAAGTCCGAGTAAGATGACGGTACATTAGACAAGTGAAAAGCCCATCCTGTCCCAGTTCTGACACTTAAAGGGGTCAGAGCACCAGCATCCTAAACTCTGACAGTAAGCCATGTGAATATGAATAACATACTCCCCAGTTCACATCTCCTCCTGGTTTACCCAGCACACTTCATACTTCTCTGTATATATTCAGCTGCGGCGACATGCTATGAACCCTTAGGATACGCCCAAACAAACTACATAAATTCTACTTCTCCTGTGCTCCTTCAGCTACCAGAGTTTATCACCTACAACAACATCCCATCTCATCCTTCTGCTGCTTTAAGAACCTGTAAGACCATCTGAAAAGCGTCCATTGTACACCAATAAACCACCAAATTGAAAACACAGCAAGCGACGAGGACAGCTCGTCCTTCAAGCACGTCGGTTGGACAGTTCTGCTCATGCAGTAATTTTTCACTGCATTTTTTTTCCCTTCAATCACAACTAATTTCCTAAATAGGTCCAAGTGTTGTTAGCCTACAAGATTCTTGATTTCCCACAAAGCCTTCTGAAGGAAGGGAAGCAGCGTTTCACAGCCTTCTCCCGTGCACTGGTTATTCAACCAGTTTATACCTAAGTTTCCCGAGTGCTCCAGCAAGCACCGGGTACTTTGAAGAGCAACAGGTCTCTGGCTGAAGACAAACCGTTCCTCACTGTTTGATTTAGAGATATAAAGACTTTCTCCATTGCTTTCACAAGTTTTCCCCAAAGTTACTTAACGGCTCTTGAGCTGCAACAGCATCGCTTCAAGGGAAAGAGTTCTGAGGATAAGGCTGCTTGGCAGTGAGGTGATTAGACCGTGCAAAGCCACAGGATAATCCCAAGGTTAACAGTAATACCCATGTACTGCACTCACTTGCCAGTTTAACTCCAGCTTTCAACATACTACCATCTCAGCTACTGTAGATGAAAGTGGAAAAGACAGTTTTACATGAATCATAGAATCAGAATCATTCAGGTTGGAAGAGACCCTTGGGATCATCAAGTCCAACCATCAGCCCCACTCTACAAGTTCTCCCCTACACCAGATCCCTCAACACCACATCTAATCTACTCTTGAACACAGTCAGGGATGGGGACTCCACCACCTCCCTGGGCAGCCCATTCCACTGACTGACCACTCTCTCTGTGAAAAACCTTTTCCTAATGTCCAGCCTAACCCTACCCTGCTGCAGCTTGCAGCCATTCCCTCTCCTTCTATTGATAATTCCCTGTGAGAAGAGACCAGCACCAACCTCCCTACAATGCCCTTTCAAGCAGTGTGAAAAATGTCAATGTAAGATCAATTTGTAGCAAAGGTAAATTCCTGTAACTGGAAAATACAGCATTTAGAAACTACTCTACACTTAGAATTCTATTCAGAATCACAGAATGGTCTAGGTTGGAAGGGACCTTTCAGATCATCTCAAACCTCACTCTGATAGAAACCCATCATTACACCACCTCACTATGCACTGTCAACCTGTCTTTTAAATACCCCCAGGGATGGTGACTCCACTGCTTCCCTGGGCAGCACAACCCAATGCACAATAACCCTTTCAGTGTACAATTTTTTCCTAATTTCCAATCTGAACCTCCACTGGCTTATTTGTATCTGAAGACCATGAACACATTTGGGATTAAAGTTGTCAATAAAAGGAACAGGATCCATATAGCTGTAGAAGTCTGCAATAACAGCAGATAATAACAGGATTTTCAGAACTGGGAGAACGCTGATCACAGCCCAGTGTAAAGGATCTTTTCATTCCTCCCACCTAGAATCAGAGAAAGAGAGAGGCTCAAATCCAAACGCAACCACCACATACCTCTCCTCCGTTAACGAAATCCAGGACAAAGTAAAGCTTTTCTGTGGTTTGGAATGAGTAATGTAACCCAACCAGAAACGGATGCTTCACATTTTTTAAAAGCACGTTGCGTTCAGCCATAATATGTTTTTGCTGTAAGGAAGCAAAGTAAGTAAATGCAAGAAGTAAGTATATAAGTAATAAGGAAATACAGTAAGTAACCAGGAACCATTTTGTAATTAAGGGGAAAAAGGGAAGGGAGGTGGGTGGAGAAAGAATATTTCTCTTTACCTCTTTCCTATTAAGGACAATTTTCTTCTGCAGCACTTTGACAGCGTAGTATTTCCCGTCCAGTTTTCGTTTTGCAAGAAGAACCTGTGAAATTCAAAAGAAATGAAGAAATGCCATTGTTGCACTTCACGTTCTATCTGTAATATCTTCACCATTTCAGCCTAACTGGAAACTATTCGTACTAGGGTTTTTTTTTCACAAGGAAGTTTCTTTGCTTTTAACATAGTCAACCAGCAACATAATCACCAACAGAGTGAGCTTGCAGCGCAGAAACATCTGTCACTCTAGTGGCATCATGAAACGCTGAACACTTTGTTTTCCAGGGCCTGTGGAATCTCCATCAAGACCAATTTCAGTTGGTTTTGTAAATTTTAAGGATAATTTCACAGAAAACACCTTGAAAAATAACCCAACCCCAAAGATTTCAAGAGGGATTATCTGTTGCATCTTTGTAGAATGTCAGTTTTTAAGTCACTTTTCAATGGGCTGCTGCTCAGGCTGCTCCACAGCACCAGGGGGGGTGACAGAACAGCCCACACCAACAAAGGGAAACGCAGGATCCGTACCCAGGTACCTCCCTTCCTCTCTGGGGGAAACAGAGGATCCCGAGTGCTCTTAATGAGAAAGGGAAGCACTCCTTTTTGTTACTCCCAGCAAGTGATCTGGGCCGGGCCAGGGGCAAACTGGCAGGGCTATAAAGCAGTAGCAACAGGGATGCAGTCCGATGGTTTATGTGCCACCCCAGACTCATCCCACTTCCAAATCCTCTGGCCAAGTCTAGCCAAGAGTCACCACGCAGAAGACACCAGCCAGCACCCTAGCACCAGGAGAAGACAGAGTAATAAGAAAGCTCACCTTGCCAAAGCTGCCTTTCCCAATAACTTTCAGGAAATCAAAGTCTGTTGGTTTAGCACTGAAAGACAGTTAGGAAAGGGGACAGGTTACCTGGGGAGAAATGACAAGCTTTGTAGCTGTACAGCAGTCTAGTGTAGTGCTTGAGGTGTAATGGGAGAAAAACAGCCTGTCAGCACCCTCCTTTACCCTACACCCACACTTCTACAGACCTTCCCTCAGAGACAAGGACTCCTCCTCTTCGTCTCTCAATTCCATTTTCCTCCAGGGAAAGCCTTCACGTTGCATCCCTTTGAGTTTGTTTTATTTTGTAAGTTTAAGATGTAAAAGGGGAGCAAGACTGTTTCTTATTCTTTATAGTCTTGTTTCCTGACATTTTTAAGTCTCCATTTCCCTGTGACTTTTCCAGGAGCTTATTTCTCAAGCTTACATGAGGGAAGGATGGACCAAATCCGTTACCTGCTCTCTCTTTTGTTTCTCCCATTCTTCCCTCCCTCCATTCCTCTCATTTTAAATCACAGCAAGAAGAGGGAGGCCCTAATGCCTTCCTCTTCTGTCATGTAGGTAGGAACTTGCTCTCAGTTTTTCCACTTCCCGTACCACCACTCCTTTCAGTTATTTCCCAGGATTCCCTCACTTTTTCCCCAAATACGATGCAGAGATATTTTTGTCAGCAAAACAATTACCCATGTTTTCCCATTCCAGAAGAACAGTTACATCACCGTACACCCCTCCATCTATCACCCCTGGAGGGGAAGTACTCCCAAACTTCAGCTCTTACTGCAATCTATTAAGCGTTTCCTCCCATTGGCCCAGAGCAAATCCGTGAGGAACGCAAAACCAAAGCAGCAGTCACCTCCTGGATGAGGAAAGCCCAGATTCACACGGAACTGAGAGCAGGAGCTCTACAGAAGACACCACACCCAGAAGTGAGTGAGGATGGCAGCAACTTGGTTCCTGGTATCAACAAGGCAGAAGGCTTCCTCTTGGTGCACTACAACAAACTTGTTCTCATAAACTGTTCACGTTCTTAACCGTTGTGTGACCACTCCCAAGACAGAGAGGTCATCTTTTTGCTACAGCACCCTTAAGTAAAAAGCTAGCAGACTCACAAGATCTGGAGCTGAACAGGAACAAAAGTTTTAAAAAGTATTTATGTAGCACAGGATTCAGTGTTTTCCTTCCTCCAGAGCAGCGCAAACCAACCAATCAAGGCATGTCCAAAGAGCTCTTCATGCCATCAGCAATTATACCCAGTCTAATTCTGCGGCTTTTAAAATGAATCGACATAAAATTTTATTAAAATGAAAAGTTTTACATTCAATTGAATTACATTTTAATTCAATTTAATTGAAACCTACTGAGGATTTCCAGATGGTCCCAAGTTGATATTCTGTGAGGTAGAGTTTAACTGTTGAGAGAGACAAAGAGGGTTTGGGTTTTTTTAATTATTTTTTTTAATTCTCCCTTATATTTCAACAAACACCAACTTCAAAACCCTCTAACTCATTTGTTCAATCCCTCCCTTCACATTTGTTACATTAGATTATTTTTTTTTTTAAAAGAGATCTAACATCCAGATTGGGAACTGTGTACGTCGAAATGTCTGGCCATCATCCCCTTGTCACAAATAGTTTCTACACACCCCTTGTTGAAGGTAATAAAATAGCTGTGGCCAGACACAGAGGATACAATCAGGAATACAGATTTAAGAGCATTTCAACATTTCCTCATTCAGAGCTTAACCCTTCCTGCATTTGCTCTAGGAATTTATTTTCTACCTTTTTGGTAAATTTTCCAGGGTCTTACCAATAAGATAATTTTAAACCCAAACTGTTCATGCAGCAGTAATGATAAAAGACACAGTGATTAAAAAAAAAAAACACCCCAAAACACCAACAAACCAGACCCCAAAAGTGAACATTCTCCCCGGTCCAAGAAAAACATCACCAACCTTTTCTATCCTGACAGGAAAGGTTAACTCACTCATTCATGGAATGCCTGGAACTCTTACCAGAACACACCCAGGGAGAATTTGTACATTACGGGGAGGGAGAGGAGGAAGCCACTGGCATTTAAGTGATTTTCTCCAGTTAGTTTTTGATTAAAAGAAAAAAAAGAAAAAGCACTATTTATACCCTTGTCGTGGTTTTGGACATTGAGTAATGGTACCAGTCGCACAAGGGTACTGGACAGTTATTAAGAAAAAAAGCTACTATGTAAATTTCCAGATTTGGGGGTTTTTTTGAGGACTTATTTTTGTTCCTTGCACTTCAGCTTCATCGCTTACAGCAACTACAGGAAGGTGAATTTACTGTCAAAAGGTATGGCCACTATGCAGTAGCCCTCCTCCTGTCTTGGAGCTTGCTGTGGCATCATGAATTTTACACCGAAGGTTTAGATCAGTCCCCATTACTTAAAGTACCTTTCAAAGGAGGAGGGAAGTGGTATTTCAAGTGTGAATTTTGCTGCGTGCTCACAGTGCTGTCAAGCTCCTAACATAAATAAACGAAGCAGCAAAGACCAGCATCTGAGGAAGCAAAACTTTCAGGAAACACTAAATCTGCTGTGGATCACACAAAACCCAAAATGACAGCTCTTCCATCTCTAAGAGGGGTTTGAGTAAGAAGAGGAGCACTAAGATCACATCTCTATGCCAGGAAGTAAGCCACAGAGAAAACAAGCTGAAACAGGGCACTTCCCCCCTTCCTAGAAATATTCCTTTTTCAAACAGCACCGTTTCTGGAGGCTGTAAATCAATTTTCAGAGAATCCATCGAGCTGCCTAGTGGCTTTTGTGACAAAAGAAGCTCCAGACCTCACACAGTGTGAAATATGTGAAATGAAATCAAATCCATCCTTGCTCCTGAGTGACTCTGAAAAGGATGGCATTTCCCCCCCCTCGAGAGAATGATATTCCTCCCCCTATTTAAAAGAAACCACAACACACACACAAATCATAGAATCATTTAGGTTAGAAGAGACCCCTGGGATCATCAAGTCCAACCATCAGCCCCACTCTACAAGCTCTCCCCTACACCAGATCCCTCAACACCACATCCAATCTACTCTGAAACACAGTCAGTATTTAATAATAATAAGCAGATGATTAAACATTCAATCTCTCCTGCTCCTTGCCAGATGTTCTCAGTAAGAATCTCTGAGGAGACTGCAAAACCTGTGACAGCTGAGCTGTGGTTAAAGCTGTATTCCTTTAACTCGCAGGACAAGTGGGGAAGAAGCAAGACAAAGCCAGCAATCGCTTCTGCCCCTCTGCAGCTCCCATCTGGCAGGAAAACCTCAGCCCACAGCAGAACACGCTTATTTAAAAGAGCACAGAGGGGATTTGCTGTGAAACCAAGCAGCAATTTTCAGTACACAATGTCCCTAAATTGCCCTCAAGTAGGCAACGTGTAGAAGACTGTTCCGTTACCTTTCGACCGCTCCTTTCATCTTCATCTTCAGACGGATCCGACTGGTGTTTTGGGTTATCCATCTGAAGAAAGGCTCTGACATCTGGGCTAGAAACAGAGTTAACAAAGCATTAGCACACTGATAACCTGCCCAATTTCCAGCTGTAACCACAGGACTGAACAGCAGCTTCCAGAGCAGTTACTCGCTGCAGAGCCTTATATTTAAGTTCAGGGCTGCACACAGGAAGTGCTTCTGCAGCACCGCGATTCAACTCCTGAATGGGTGACATACACTATGTCAAATTTTCCACTTGCAGCATGTGCATGTGAAGATTTCATAAGGAAATGCTCTGCAGAACTGCATTAAATGGTAATTATTAGAAGAAAGACCACCATGCAAAGCACCACCTCTAACTGGTTAGCAACCTCCAGGAAACTGCCTTTTTTGAGACTGTCTCAGGGCAGCTGCTGATGGGAAACTCAGGACCAGAAAAGCACTGACTCGCTGTGGAGCTGCTCTTTTAACTTATCCCTAGTACATATCAGGTAGGGTAGTAAGATATAAGAAGCAGACAGACTTGCTTTGCTCTTTTCAAGCCACTCCCCTCTCCACCCTTCTACCAAGTGAGGGCCAAAAGGACGAGATGAGCCGTTTCTGACATTTCTCCAGCTCCTGTATTTCATCACCAAACCCAACTCATGGCCTAGGCTATTTGAGGCTCCCAGTCTCCATGGCTAACACTCTGTATTCCTAAACCCTCTTCGAAATCTGCTGCAGTTTCCTTCAGCCTTTCAGGCTTAAAGTCCAGCCACAAGACTGTTCACAAAATTTCCCACCATCATTTCAGTTTAATTCCCCCCATCTCATATGAACTCCAAATTCTGACCTATTTCAGGGACTGTCTGGTCTCCTGAGTCCCAGGCAGCAAATGTTACTGTGGTTTGAATGTGGTAATATTGGCTCATGATGCAACAACCTAAGCTTTAGAATCCTTGGATATCATAAAAACAAGTATGAAAAGTTACAGAATCATAGAATCATTCA
>VZTM01012141.1:340464-354046 GCA_013400555.1 Jacana jacana | reverse complement strand
GTGCAGGACCTGGCACTTGGCCTTGTTGAAGCTCACACTGTTAACCTGCCCCCATCGATCCAGTCTATCCAAGTCCCTCTGTACAGTTAATGGTTTTCACTAGACAGAACAATTACCTTCCAGCATTAATTATTCTGGACAACTGCTTGATTAAATAGGGCATGTTGTAATATGTCTCAAATAGTTACTATAGTAACTTTTAATATAACATAATAATGAAGTATGGGAATAAATAAACTATCTGTTCCCAGTAACAGGCTGCTGTACAGTCCCAGGGTGACCAACAGTCTCTGTGCACACAGCAGCCAGAACCACAACTGACTGATGTTACATCCTTCACATTTGTCAGTTTGAAAGCTCTGCAAAGCAGCAGTGATTAAAACCAGTACACTTTAATGTACCAACTTCTTAGCTGAGATTGCATCACGCTATGGAAAACGCTCCATGGGTTGGTAGGACTTTGGTGCTGTACCAGTTCATATGTGCTAGCTCAGTATCTTCTAAAATACACTGAAACCATTCCCAAAATAACCTCACATATCAGATTAAGAGGATCAAGAAACAGCTTAAAAAGGGATGCTCAATACACACTGTACCTATGCACAGACCTTTGGAGATGGAAGAGAAAGTTGGCTATGCTCCACCCCAAACCAGGACAATCTACCAGCAGGTAATGGTTTGGTCTGGATTTTTATGATTGACTGGACAAGTTGAGTTTATGGATCACCTCTAAAATCCACAAAGGAGTGTCAAGCTCTTCCTAAATACTGCTCCTTCTGTGACACAGGTTCTGCACGAGCATCCCTGCAGAAACAGGAGCCCACACAGCAGTTTCTGACATACCCAGAAATAGGAACAAACCCAGAAAGCCACGTAAATTTTGAAGTAAAATGGTAAATTAATGGCCAGTGACATAACCTTAATGTTTAAGATGCACTTTATTTAAATAACAGTGCCCAGCTCTTTCCCCATCTCCACATACTTCATAAAAGAAAGAAAAAAAAGAGAAAAAAGTAGAACACTGATTGCTTTCTTAGAGAAAGCAAAGGGTCAAAAAGCCATGTGCATTTTAAATGCAGACTAACATTTAGAATAAGCACAGTTAGTGTAGTGCAAGGCTCGCTTTCCCCAACACTGACTGCAAGACCTTACAATCCAGGGGTTTCATTTTTGTACTCATCAGATTTTAAACCAGAAAAATCCAGTCACTCTGATTTTCTTCCAGGGAACAAATGCAGACCCCCACTTCTCACTTAAAGAGCTCATAACTCATTTCCCCACAGAGATTGCAGGGTATTGTCATCTGTGAGTTCTTCAAGTGTTATGCAAATGTACTCATTTTCATTAAGGAGCTACTTTGGACTATTTAAAAATAACTCCATTACATCTTTAATGCATCCTCTCTATTATACACCTGGATTCAGATATTTTTTTTTTGGACATGCTCTGATAGACAATTAAATGCATTAATTTTTCAGTGAAGACCTACATTTGAGGGGGCAAGCAGCCCAATTTGAATGGTTGCTGAGTGATTCAAGGGGCCTCACAAGTACCAAACTCTCAGCTCCTGTTCAGGCCATCAGTCAGCCAGGAGAAGGCACTGTCAGATCGTTATCCCTTCTGACACTTTTTTTTTCTCAACATCTGCTGTCTATCCCTGAGAGTAAGTTCTCTGCCAAATACTGTCAGGTGTGTAAATGCAGCTCGATGCTAGTTCACTTAATTCCCAACTCATTCTAAGCCAATGATCCATCTCACCCTGTATTCCACCTGACAGTGACTGCAGGAAAGTCCTTAGCCACCATTACAGGGTTTCTCTAATCACTTTAACACCCTTCAGGGTTTCATTGGGTCTATTAGTGACTGAAAAGATTGGATGTGGTGTTGAGGGATCTGGTGTAGGGGAGAACTTGTAGAGTGGGGCTGATGGTTGGACTTGATGATCCCAAGGGTCTCTTCCAACCTATGTGATCCTATGAAAAGGATTGGCTTTGATATCATATTCAACAAACACATCAGGCCCAAGAACAAAGGAGAAAAAAACCACCACCACAGCAGGTTTCAGAGAATGTAAATATTACACCCCAGACATACTGAATCTGACATTTGTGCTTTTCAAGCCTTCCCATCCAGAAATTAGGACGTCACCATGAACCAGCCTTAGCTTCTACAGAAACAGTTTTCCTACATAGGACTTAAAAATATGGCATCCTAATACTGGTTTTAATGGGGGCATTGGTGGACTGCCAGCTGAACACAAGCCAGCAGTGTGCTTGGGGGGCTAAGATGGCCAACAGCATCCTGGCCTGTGTCAGGAATAGTATGGCCAGCAAGACCAGGGAAGTGACCATCCCCCTGGGCTGGGCACCGGTGAGGCCCCACCTTGAGTGCTGTGTCCAATTTTGGGCCCTTCACCACACACAAAAGAAAAAGACATTGAGGGGCTGGAGCGGGTCCAGAGAAGGGCAACGGGGCTGGTGAGGGCCTGGAGAAGAAGTCCTGCGAGGAGCAGCTGAGGGAGGTGGTGGTGAGCCTGGAGAAGGAGATACCTTCTCACTCTCTACAACTCCCTGGAAGGAGGGTGTAGCCAGGGGGTTCAGGCTCTTCTGCCAGGGAACAGGCGATGGGACAAGACAAAATGGCCTCAAGTTGCACCAGAGGAGGTTCAGATTGGAGATCAGGAAACAGCTTTACTCAGAAAGGGTTATTGCACATTGGCATGGGCTGCCCAGGGAAGGGGTTGAGGCACCATCCCTGGAGGTGTTTGAAAGCTGGGCTGACACAGTGCTTAGAGACATGGATCAGTGATGGGTTTTGTCAGTGTCAGGTTGACAGTTGGACCAGATGATCCGAAAGGTCCCTTCCAACCCAGGGAATTCTATGGTTTTAAGGTGTGGAAGGCAGACTTCTTTAAAGTTCTGTGAGAATGCATAACCCCCTAACTCTCCCTTGTACATTTCCAACTTTACACAAATTATTTCACCTACTGTAAAACCCAGCACATTACAGAAAAACAGCCTCATAAAGCGAGGATGTGGGCTCTCTGTGAAGGGTCAGCCACCACGTATTCCTTGTGTAGCTCCTAGCAGATCCAAAGAAAGAAGAGAAACCACAAACCCCAAAACCCCACAACCATCACAAAGGTTTGATATTTCTTCACTAATAATCTGTCACTTCATCTACGAATGCTGTGTAATTAGCAGTACGATTTGCTGCAATGGAGCACTGCAAAAAGTACAAGCTTGCTCCAGAAGTACTGGTTACCCCCTGGTTGCTAAAAGAAAACCAGAAATTACTACAAAATGACACGCTTTTGCAATGCCTTGAGAACGAAAGGCTTGCTTTTTCTCCCATATAAATCCCTGTTACTTCAAGGGTGGGGAGAAGAAGAGCACCAGGCAAACTTCACTCTCTATTTTGTTTGTACTGCAGAACTATGCCTAACAAGCTTTTTAACACACTTTCAACAACAGCAAAACGCTTCATAAGACCTACATTAATTTAGTTTTAATGGCTCAGGCAGGCTAAGTGCCTTGATAAAGAACACAGGCTCAGCTACAGAAGCATTTGAGTTTAAACAAGTTTAAAGGTCACCAAAAATTAAGAACACAAGTGGATCTGAGGTTTGGTTGTGTTTTGTGGGGTGTTTTTTTTAAGCACACAATTTTGTGATGTGTTTAAAAAAAGAGAAAGTACCGTTTTACTTTTGAAGAACAAATACAGCAGGTTTTGAGACACAACTTTCGGCAGTTGGAGACACCAGGAGAGGGGGTCTTGCTAAACAAAACCTGGGTCCTTTCTTAATGTAACATACCAGATCAGCTTTCAACAGCTAGTTACTTTAAACTGCTTCCTGTTCTTTCCCAGAGAACACTACTACAACCACAACACTCACAGCATTTCTTCTAGTAGAAGACTATTCACAGAATCATGGAATATCAGGGATTGGAAGGGACCTTGAAAGATCATGGAAGTCCAATCCTCCTGAGAGAACATATTCCACCATAAACAATTTGTTTTGAATTTTTTCTCCACTTATCACGTGCAGTTGTGTATAGAAAGTGCTCTTTAAAAAAAAAAAACAACAAGGAAATACATGTTTCAGGTTGTTAGGACATCAAATAGTTCGTTTCATGGAAAAAAAAGATATAAAAAAGTCATCTGACTGCAAGCTGCCAACGGCAGCGATCTTCTGTTAGAGGTTTCTGGGCTTTTTTCCTGTGGGAAATGGGCAGTTTCACACACTCTACAGATAGGTTTGTTAAACAAAGCAGATGTATTAGAGATGTTTAGAAAAAGCCAAATATAGAGCTTTACTATTTTACTCGTTCAAGCAACAGAGAAAGCTGCATGGATTTTGTTTAAACTGAAAGGAGAACGCAGTTCACAGGCAGAAGCACTATCTCCCAGATTTAACCGGAGCTGACTCCAGCTCTCCACCATCCCTCACTCACCACGGTCCCACTGATGGTGGCTAAAGCACCTGCAGCTCTGATGGCACAGTTTATGTGCCAACTCACTCATTTGGTTTAGGCAGGTTGGCCTGGTTATCTCCCAAACCACCTCAGCAAGCCCATTAAGCTACTTGGTTAAACAAGGACTTAAACTTCAAAGTGTCCCAGAGCCCACACATGAGGATGCAGGCAGGGATTTATGCCCAGCAGCACAAGTACCAGCAGAGTTCTCAAACAGAAGAGCCATCAACAAAACAAACATCCTCCCCTCCTACACCAGCAACAGAGTTTGCACTGGAATCTGCACCCCCTGCATTAACATCTGCTCATTGCCTGAGTTGGAATCAGCTGCCCAGGGAGGTGGTGGAGTCACCCTCCCTGACTGTGTTTCAGAGTAGATTAGCTGTGGTGTTGAGGGATCTGGTGTAGGGGAGAACTTGTAGAGTAGGGCTGATGGTTGGACTTGATGATCCCAAGGGTCTCTTCCAACCTAAATGATTCTATGATTCTAAATTTATTTGTAGGTCAGCTTTGAGAAAAACAAAGTTGTTTTTTCATACTGGTCATCAGCCTGCAGATCTCTCCTGAAGGAAGGAGCACCCACATTAATATTCATTTATGATACTCAAGAGCACTGTAATGTAAAATGCATTTCCTGGTTAGAAGTACTTCATTTGCAATGCTGTATTTGAAACAGTCCTCATAAAACAGAAAAGAAACTACTTACTGGTTGCATAGCTCTGGCTGTCTAACTAAGTTCTGAATGAACTCATTCAGTCCTGCTCTTCTCTGTTTAATAAAATCTGGGGGGGAATAAAACAAATCAAAAAGATTAGAATGATCAGTCAGCTCCTGAAAAAGACTTAGTCTCAAATTTAGGGTTTTTAGGCCTTAAATAGCAGTTAAAAAGAGACTGGTTTGTGACCGGTTCGGAACAGGATTCTAGAGGTAAAAAAATCACAAGATTAAGAGATTGAAACGAGGCAAGAGAACAAATGGCAGTTTCTCTGCAACACTACTCAAAGCACAGAAACACAGGGGGATTTGGATGGAAAAAACCATAATTTAACTTGTCTCTTATCTTTCAAGGTATTCCAATGGATCTATCACATACAGATTACTGACAACTATTAAAGTTTCAATATTTAAAATACAGCTTTTAATTCAAATTTAAAGTTCAGTAAATTCAGAAAAGCATTGATATCGTTTCAGGGACTATTAAACACCCTAACAGGGGTTTAAGGGATCACATCCCAAGTTTCTGGCATCAATCAGGAAGGTAAATTAGCCCAAGGAAGTTCCAGGAGTGAGGAGTTTCAGGCTGGTGGATGTACAAAGCCATCAGGCACCCAGAGCCCCCCCGGATTCTGTGCTTCCCTGGTTCCGTGTCCCAGCCCGTTTCTGTGATTCCCCTCTGCCCCATTTTCTGAAGTGAAAACGAGATCAGTTTTTAAATAGCCAGGTGACAACGAAACCCGAGCATTTAGGTGTGTTATAAGACAGTATTTTTGGTGGATTTGGGGAAAAAAGGATATACAGGTTTCACACCACTGGGCTCCAATGCAGTAGCACAACGCTGCGTACCCCAGCGGGGATGGACAGGAATACCATCCCTTCTCAGCACTTCTAAAGAACGTGACTCACTTCAGAAACCAGTAGAAACCGTTACATCAAAGCGTCAATAAATCAGTGTTGAGATAAAGAGTTCTTTAAACTGAGCATGGCTGCTCCAGCTCCACCTTGCCCCCCAGCGAGCCACATCCTGAGAACTGTTTAGTTTCTCATGCTTCAAGGATTTCAGCGTAGTTCACAGAAGTTTAAAACAAGTCTGAGGACTTGCTTTACATATATAGTTTAAATAAAGTTTTAGGTTGGGGTTTTATTGTTTGTTTGTTTGTTTGTTTTTTGTCCACCCTCGTTAAACTCTAACTTTCCAAACTATGATTCCAAGAAATGCACCTGCACCTCTGGCTGTACAGCAGATCAGGCTGCATGACACTACTCGGTCTTCAGCCAGCCCTGAGAACTCCAAGGTCAGAGAAAAGGGAAGAAACCAAAATAAAACATGACATCCCTACAGACACAGTACACATAAAACTTCTGGCAAGCATCTGCACCTTCATCAGGGCTTGGGAGCTTCCATTTAATCATTTAAATAGAAAAATAAAAGGGAGTTACATGTCAGGATCAAGATGATTAACTCTATCAAAATTAATTGGTTTGAAAGAACTTAAAAACCACAAAACCGACAAATTCCCAGAGTTCAACACCTCTGGATCTGTTTATTTTTCAGCAAATGAGAAAATGAAATCCTTGAAAGAGGTGCAGGAGGAGGTAAACCTGCAAATACTCCCATCACATCAGCAAACCAAGGGAGGGCGGGAGGTTCCCAATGGCCACCAGGACCACCTGAAGTAACACTGGCTGGATGAAGGGTGCAAACACCCATGGCAAAAGCCTTGCCTTCCCACTTGCCTTTTTATTTATTCTTTGTGAATGAATCTCTGGATTCATTCCAGCAAAACCTGGAATCTCTAAGGCACATGGAAAACGAGGAGGTGATTGGAGACAGCAAATATGGCTTCACCAAGGGCAAACCGTGCCTGATGAATCTGGTGGCCTTTCATGATACTGCCACAGACTTGGCTGGACACAGGCAGGGCAATAGATGTCATCTACCTGGACTTACACAAAGCCCTTGACAGTGTCCTGCATGACATCCTGGTCTCAAAATTGGAGAGTCATAGATTTGATGGATGGACCACTTTGTGAATAAGGAACAGGCTGGATGGGCACACTCGAAGGGTTGTAGTCAATGGCTCAATGTCCAAGTGGCAGCCAGTGATGAGAGGTGTTCCACAGGGTACTGGGACCAGTGCTTTTTAAAATCTTTAGCATGGAGACATGGACAGTGGGACAGAGTGCACCCTCATAAAGTTGGCACCAAGCTCAGCGGTGCGGTGGACAAGCTGGAGGGAAGAGATGCTGGAGAGGTGGGCTTGTGTAAATCACATCAAGTTCAACCAAGCCAAGTGCAGGGTTCTGCACCTGGGACATGGCAAATCCCAAGCTAAATAGAGGCTGGGCAGGGAATGACTGGAGAGCAGCCCTGAGGACAAGGACTTGGGAATGCTCATGGATGAAAAACTCAACATGAGCTGGCAGTGTGCACCGGCAGCCCAGAAAACCAACCCCATCCTGGACTGCATCAAAAGAAGCATGGCCAGCAAGGCAAGAGAGGGGATTCTACCCCCCTGCTCTGCTCTTGTGAGACCCCACCTGGAGCACTGTGTCCAGCTCTGGAGTCCTCAGCATAGAAAGGATATGGAACTATTGGAATGAGTCCAGCAGAGGGCCACAAAGATGCTCAGAGGGATGGAGCACCTCTTCTATGAAGACAGGCTGAGAGAGCTGGGGCTGTTCAGCCTGGAGAAGAGAAGGCTTTGGGTAGACCTCATAGCAGCCTTCCAGTATCTGAAGGGAACTACAGGAGAGCTGGAGAGGGACTCTTTGTCAGGAAGTGTAGTGACAGGACAAGGGAGAATGGTTTTAAACTGAAAGAGGGGAGATTCAGATTAGGTCTCAGGAAGAACTTCTTTGCTGTGAGGGTGGTGAGACACTGGAAGAGGTTGCCCAGAGAAGCTGTGGCTGCCCCATCCCTGGAGGGGTCCAAGGCCAGGCTGGATGGGGCTTGGAGCAACCTGGTCTGGTGGGAGGTGTCCCTGCCCAGGGCAGGGGGGTTGGAACTTGACGATCTGTAAGGTCCCTTCCAACTTTAACCATTCTATAACTCTATGAGTTAACCAGCTAGCCTACTTCAATGCACTTCACAAGAGCCTTTTCATTAGTGGTTTGATGTGGACAGAGCAAGCTTAACTGAGAACCATCGCAGCTAACAGAATCACATCAAACAGGCTTCTGTAAGTCAAACAACAACAGAAAGAGACGGATTTTCATCTGAACTATACAGGGAAGCATACACAGAAGGTATACAGAAGTATACCTAAATACTCTCTATTTAGGTACAGAGAGTTCAAAAGCCTTCGAGGACAAATCTTTTTAGTGATTTCATTTTTCAGAGGGTGCTGGAAAACGTCACGTAAAGTAAGTTTAAAATCTCCCAGGCGTGTGTTTAGAAGAGCCTGGGGTTTGACTTTTGTTTTTCTAGAAGAGAGGTTAGAGCTGACAGTTCAGCATCTCTCAGGGTCCTGAACATGGGAGGGCTGTGAGGAGGTACAGCCTTCGGCGCGGGAGAAGCACCGGGCTACTAAGCAATGCTTTGCTCACGATCACAAGGTAGAACAGCTACCTACGCTAGCTCCTGCGCTTGACTGAAGCATGACTAAACTCCAGTTTAGTCACTGTTTTGAGGACTGGTGGAAAACTCATAAGATAGCTTCTTGTAGGCTGAAATAGACCAATTTTCATATAAAGAAACTGACAAAATGAGTAACAAGATAACAACTTACCGGGATCGAAATTATCTCCAAATATTCTTTTAGCTGGAATCTTCAGGCTCATGGTGGGAAATTGCTTCTTTAGCTGAAAAGAAAACATATACAATTAAGCTGTGCTTAGACATCAAAGTACCTAGAAATAATTGCATTTTGTTTATTTTCTGACAAACAGGCTGAACACTTGATTATTAGTAATTGTGCTCCTCTCTGCAGTCCTCTCTACCTGTGCACTTGGGGAGGAAAAACAAAGCCTAACCCATCTGCAGGGAGCCTGTGTGCACCAGCCACCCCCTTCCCAATGCAAAGGCCACCTCACCTCAGGTAGCAGCTACCTGCTGCCAAAAGGCCATATTGCCAGAGTGAGCTTTCACTTGGCCCAGATGGAAAAAAAAGAGACATAGGCTAGAATTTGAAGGTTGGATTTGTTCTCCTCTTTCCTTCCTCCCTCCATTAATTCTCTCTGGGGTTTGGGTTTTGTTTCACTTGCTTGCAGAGGGATGCGTGCCTGAGGCGTAAGATGGGCTGGGGATACAGGTCTTGGGGTTTTGCCTTGGGGTTTTAGAAACCAGAGGTGACCTCCCTCTGTCCAACGCTGTAGCTGACAATCTGATTATATTCTGCACTTGATAAACTGGTGAGAAAATCAAATACAGCAGCAGTGCATTCACTATAAACCCTGACATAAGCCAAGCCTTGATGGCATTTGCTTCTTCAAGCACTGACATAGGCTAGAATTTAAACTCATCCTCTTTAAAAATTATATTCTTCTAATGCCAGCAATTCTTCTTTCCTTAGAAACCTCATTATTCTTCTAGTTAGCAGCACGAGGCATCTTCAGCAAAGTCCTCCTCTAGCAACAAAACCCAGAAATTCATACTTAGTTGCTGAAGAGGCTTATTTTAATTGGAGCCCACTGCCACAAAATTTGGCTACGAAACTGCAGGCAGGAATTGCCAGGACTGACTTACCACAAAGTTTGTAAGTGTTTGTTTCCCTGCTTTCAAAGTAAAAGGCTTACTTTAAGGGACGTTTATCTATCTCGATGTTTCAAGCTTTGCAGTGATTTTTACTATTACAGTTCAGAAGTTTTGACAACCAGTAAATTGGAAGTTTCTGTCATTACACTGTGAGCCCAAGCAACAATTAAAAATGAAAAAAAAAACCCCTCAAACCAACAAATAAGTGGCTTTTGAGTTTCAAATTGGCTTTTTTAAAAAAACCCAGCCTGTCATTTTCATTAAAGAGGCTCCTATGGTCATTGCCTGTTGACTCAAACTCCTCAAGAGGGAATTAACTCAAACCATAGCCTGCAAACAAGCGTTACTCCGTGCTGTTCGGGGCAGGACTCTGCAGCCTTGCCTTCTCCTTACCGTGTTGTAGAGTTTATCAAACTCTGCGTAGCGCCTGAAGACAAACCACTCGCTTCTGCCAACGGACACCAGCACTTTGTAAACCTGCAGGAACGGAGATAAAGTTACTGCCAACAGCAAAGCTTAATAAAACCCCTCAGGCTTAATCCTGCGGTGGAAATAAGTGCAGGTTGCTAAATGCATTGTGTAAGTGTACTTGTTGAGCTGTATCTGTATGCATCTATATATCTCTTACAGCTAAGTCACAGACATCCGCTCACATGATTAAAAGAAGAGTTAGAAAAGTCTGGTATTTTACAGATTTATACTTTTTTAAAAACCAGGTGAGCAAAAACCTGATTTAAAGGAGTTTCATAGATTAGTTCATATCCAACAAGAACACCTGATATCAGACAGCAGTCTATAACAAATTTCATAGCAAATTCTTAACAACTTGATAATAGAATCATAGAATCATTCAGGTTGGAAGAGACCCTTGGGATCATCAAGTCCAACCATCAGCCCCACTCTACAAGTTCTCCCTTACACCAGATCCCTCAACACCACATCCAATCTACTCTGAAACACAGTCAGGGATGGGGACTCCACACCCTGGGCAGCCCATTCCAGGGTCTGACCACTCTCTCTGTGGAGAATTTTTTCCTCATGTCCAGCCTAACCCTACCCTGCTGCAGCTTGCAGCCATTCCCTCTTGTTCTATCACTAATTCCCTGTGAGAAGAGACCAGCACCAACCTCTCTACAATGTCCTTTCAAGCAGTTGTAGAGAGTGATGAGGTCTCCCCTCAGCCTCCTCTTCCTCAACTAAACAGTCCTAACCTAAACTAACTAAATAATCCATAGCAAAGATTAATATTAAAGGAAGTAAAAGCATTTAAGCCCTGAATACTGCCTTCCCTCCACCTAAAGGGAAAGCAGATATGGAAGGCAGTTATAAAGAAAACTCTTCCTTGCAACACCTTGAATACAAATCAGAGTTAGGATCCTGGCAGACGGTTGGAGACTTAGACACAATTGTTCAAGGGGGAAAAAACCAATGTGACAATGGCTGAAATACAGCACAGGTGACATAATACACAGCACTGGGATTGAGGGAGATGTTGCTGGAACCTGCTGCACAGTAATGGCCATTCAAAGCCCATGGCAGCAGAAGACCTGGACAGCCTATGAGTCCCTGACTTCATACATCTGACAGGCGAGTGTCCAGTAGGCATCTCCTCTCTCTTGTGCAACTAGTTCACCTCCCTTCTCCACCTTCTGGTACTTCCAGAAGGAGCCTGGCCATTCCTTCAGGGAAGAGAACGGGCACAGCAAGGAAATAAGCACAGAAGGCCGTTAATTCCCAGTGTAGAAAACCAGACCAATGCCCCAGGCTCCCCTCTGTCCTACAACAGCAGCTTACCTCCTTCCTTTTTAACTCCCTCTGCAGAAGCAGCAGCCACCACCATCAGTTCCTTAGCCTGAGATTTATATTCATGCTACATTAACTGCTCAAATAAGCTGCTCTCGGTCTCCCCTGGGGAACAGGGATAGAAGAATCTGTGACAGAAGCATCCAGTAGGATGCTGATGAGACTCTTCTCAGAAAACTAGCTTTCCTTTATACTCCTAAACAAGCTCAAGCACAAAACCCAGCTACACACCTTTCAGAGCCTCCCTAGACTTCAACAGCAAAAGCTGCAGCTGCAAAGGACTGTTGTCCTCCTGAACTGGGTATCTTAAACAGTAGCCAAGTCCTGAAGATTACATTCAGGCACCCAGTGTCTTCACTCCCCATGGCTGCACGGCAGATCAATGCCAACAAGCTTAACCAGCAGCCACGGACAACTTAAAATGCAGAGACTGCAAATGGCACGGGTGAGCTTAACTTGGGGTACAAGACAACACCCAACTCCTCGGCAACCTCAAGGTTGAAAAGAGTTTTGTTCTCAAAGCAACTAGCTGTAGAAGAGGGACACAGCCAACTGTCTTCCCAGACACAGACAGGACAGGCTCCACCTACTGTGGATGTGACAGATTTCTTGACAAAAAAGAAGTCACAAAAATTAAAAAGCTTCAACTTTGTTTCGGTTGCTCAGGCTCCTGGATTAATTTTTTTAGTTTGTATTAAAGAAAGACCAGCAAAAAGGCAGGCTGTTTCCCCATCTCAAGAGAGCAAGCATTGAGGAAGTAAGGCAACTATTTATGAAGGGTCAACAAAACAGAACAAGAAAACCAAACCAACACCCCAATCCTCCAAAAGGCCGGGGATTAGTATTATATATCACAGGTCTGAGGCAAAGTTTCCAGATAGAATCAGACAAACAGCAACCTTGAAAGAGATTTCTTAATAAACCTGAATACCATGGGGGTGTGAAGGGTGACAAGAACAGGTCAGAAGTAAAAAAAAAATAAATTAAGCCTCAGACATCAAACAGCATAGGGATAAAAGTGAGAAATACAAAACAAAGCTATTTGGCAAAAAAGGCAAGAAATGGCCCACTCTGCAGCAAGGGCAGAATAGCAACTAATACAGCCCAGATATGGGCCAAAACAAGCATTTTCCTCTTTATATGAAGGAAGTGAATGCTGAATCTTCAGGAAAAGGCAGGACAGTGAACTAGGGTGGATATATACCCAGAAGCTGGTCATCATGAATCAAGTGGTAGCAAAAAAGCTTCCCTGCCAGAATGCCTCCAAAATTCAAATATGAAATTAAATTATTTTTATATATATATAAGAAAGATAGTAAATAAAGATAGTAAATATACAAAAAGTATGCAGTCTTTAACAAATAAATTAATCAAATATTCAATAAAAGGTTCTGAAAATGCTCAGGAGGAATGAAGAGGAGTTCATTTCCAAAGACAAAATTGAGAAGTTTGACTTATTCATCAGAAGGAGGACCACACAGACACAACTGTTTTCTAAAATGCTTCATCAGGGCAAGTGCAAGGGGAAAAAAAAAACCCAGAAAACCAGTAAAAGCGAAGTTGCACATACTTGTCTTGTTTCCATGCCAGCATTAAGGGAGCCACTGTCAGGTTTGAACTGGAATTCATGGTTTCTATTCAGAGCAGTGAGATTCTAGAATAGTCTCAGAAGCAGAAATGCTACCGGCTGTGAATGAAGATTATACCAAAGAGCCACCCCGAGCCTTTACCACTTTAACCTGCCCTTTCACCCTACGGTTCTAACTCACTGCTCCTCAGGGAAGCGGCACTGGAACTGCCATCAGAAACGGCAATAGGAAATTGCCAATTTCACTGCAATCACAAGTGACAGCTGCACACCCCACAAATTTGTTAAGCAACATTTCTCCCC
>VZTM01012141.1:305449-330725 GCA_013400555.1 Jacana jacana | reverse complement strand
GCCAGGCCCCAGCCCAGCCCGGCGCGGCGCAGCCCAGCCCAGCCCAGCCCAGAGCTGGTAGGCCGAGGTGTTCCCCCCCTCCTTCCTCGCCCCCTTACCCGCTTTAATAAAAATAAAATCAAAATAATTATGGTGTGAGGTTGGTTTTTTGGTTTGTTTTGGGTTTTTTTTTGGTAATTACAACTTTCCACTTTCCCCTCTGCTGCCACCACAGCCTGCCCGGGGGGCACTTCTGCTGGGGCGCCTCCCCTCAGACACTCTGGAAAATTGGCAGTGTTGGGAGTGGTTTGGGTTTTTCTGTTTTTTTTTTCACATTATTTTTACCAGTGTGGTAAAATTGCTTGCTAAAAATAATCTCAAAAACCCCACCCCAGCCCAAAAGAGGGGCTTCTGTGCGTTTAGGGGGTGTCTACTGGCTGGGCCGCCATTAAACCAACCAGCCGCTCTCCCCCTTCTCTGCGGGCATAAGGCGGAAAAATGAAGCAGGTTTTGTATAATATCCAGCGGTATTTAGGGGAAACTGAGTCTGCACTCTCTGAAATTGAGAGGGTAATTTCAATACCCCACTCAAAATTCAATTGGAGCTCTTGGAAACCAAGTGTGACTTGGTAGGTTTTTGTCCTGAGGAGATTGAGGCCATAAAACAGATATAAAAATACAAATCCTAGTGAAAAAGTCAATGGCAGTATCACTTCCTCTTTTCATTTTGTTAACTAGCTCTAAAGATGCAGGACAACCACCAGTGGATTCAGTTTTGATAGAACATGAAGTTAAAACCTCATGTTTATGGAGAATCTGCAATGGTTTATGGAGGATCTGTGATGGTCTCTATAAACATGTACACTCATGATTCAGACAAGCCTCCAGAGGTGAATAATACCTAATGCCAGTGGTAACAGGATGTAGGTAAAAGCCTAAGCCATTCTAGCTTCCTCCATATAAATACTAAAAAAATCATATAAAGAATTCCAGAATCAGAGAATGATTGGGGTTGGGAGTGACCTCTGGTGATCATCTAGTCCAACCCCCTGCCAGAGCAGGGTCACCCAGAGCAGGTTGCACAGGAACGTGTCCAGGTGGGTTTGGAATGTCTCTAGAGGTAGAGACTCCACCACCTCTCCTGTTCCAGGGCTCTGCCACCCTCCAAGTGAAGAAGTTCCTCCTCATATTTAGATGGAACTTCTTATGTACAAGTTTGTGCCCATTCCTCTTATCCTGTCCCTGGGCACCACTGAAAACAGGCTGACCCCATCCTCTTGACATCCACCCTTAAAGTATCTATAGGTGTTGATCAGATCCCTGCTCAAGTCTTCTCCAGACTAAAGAGACCCAACTCCCTCAGCCTTTCTCATAGGAGAGATGCTCCAAGCCTCTAATCATCTTTGTGGTCCTCTGCTGTACCTTCTATTACAATAGAATAAATGACTCTCAGGATTTCAACTGCTGTGTGAAGAATGACCAAGCATGGCGACATCATAGCCCATTCCAGCGTCTTAACTGATGTTAGGAGCCCCCTCAAAATGCTGCAGGTTTTCATCAAGAAATTGTTCTATTGATTAGGGAGGAGCCCCACGCTCTACAACCCTGTCTCCACAAGGCTCGTGTTTGGGCCTGACGAGACGTGACGATACTCCTTTCAGACGTCACACGTATTCGCAAGCATCTGGCAAACAGCAATTTGGGAGATGCCGTTTCTGAAGGTTCCTGCTGCAGAAGTATTTCTGCACAACACTGTGCTCCTGTGTCAGGCACTGGGAGTCATCCAAACACTCTCCAAAAACAAACCACAGAATCAGCCTGGCATTATTTAAAATACGTCAGTGTTTGGAGTCCTGTGCTGTAACTGTGCACAGTTACAACCTACACAAGTCAACTGGATCACAAGCTTCCCTTCCAGTAGAGTCTGCACAGGAAAAAATGAGGAATTCTGTGGAGAGATTTTGGCTAAATAACTAATATACGTAAGTTTTAATTTGAATAAATTACTTAGAATCATAATACGGTGTGATTTGTGCTGTTGGCCTACTCAGCATGAGTAGCTAGACTGGCTGAAGCCTTTAGACTGCGATAAGAGTTATTTTTCTTCATAATTTTCCCAGCAGCTGGTACAGTGCTGAGTTTAGTCTTTTAGTGTGGGAAAGATGTTGATACCGCACTGATGTTTTGGTGGTGTTTTTCCCAAGTCTGGGACTCTTCAGTTCTCCATGTTCTGCCAGCAAGTGCAGGTGCACAAGGAGTGTAAACCAGAAGATAAGGAAGCTCCAACCCTTGGCTGAAAATGTAAATCAAGATAAGAGCCTGCCTGCCTGGACACATAAGATGTTAGAAGAATAATAATCCAGTAAGATGTCAGAAGACCCCAGACCAAAAATCACCACTGGATTAAAATATATGTAGACAGCACATAAAGGACACATAAAGGGCACAAGCATATAATTGCCCAGAGATTTCTTTGTTCAGGGTCCCTCTCTTTGGAGGCACTCAGCCTGAGCTGTCTGTGCTGCTGTACCTTCCAATTAAATTAATTATGTTATAAAATCTGACACCTGAGACTCTGCTGTGCCATACCTAGGGTTGAGCCTGAAGAAGGAGGAAGCACTCCCAGGAGTAAGTGTGCGTGTGAGCGCACCATGAATGGTGTGTGAATGCTTGGGCAGCAGCTTCTCCTCGAACGATTCTCCCATCCTATCCTGCCCTTTCCTGATTTTGGAGACTCAGGATTTTGGGTAGGCAGTGGGAGATCCAGAGGCTCCCTGCTGACTGTGTGGAGGTCAGACTAGATCAGACCCTAGAGGTCCCTTCCAACCTGGAACGTTCTATGATTCTATGATTCCATGATTCTATGATTCTATGATTGTGGCAACCACCACCTTTTGCTCATTCAGATTGGTCAACTTACTTGCCTTACATTCACAGAGAGGTCTTAAAGAAACTTTGTTAGCACTTCTCATTGTGAACCCTGGAGCAGAACACTTTTGAACTTCAGTCAGTTGGAATAACCTATTGGCAAATAATTTAATCAGGTAATTTGTATTCAAGAGTTATTGTACTTTACAGCTCTTTAGTGGTGTTCATCGTTTGGCTGGTCAATAGTTTTCAGTTAATCATTGACTTGTCAGCAGATCAGTTGAATGGAGCCACTGCACTGATTTACAGTGTAGTAGTGGAGCCTCAGCTCAGGAAAGTTGAGGAGACAACCCTGGCCTAGAGATAATTTAACTCCACCTAACCCGGCCATACAGTCTGAGTCCTCAACCTTTGAATAAAGAGTGGCTGTTTGTCCTTCCTCACAATTAAAAACTCTGTGAAGACCGGGCTGTCAGCTGGTTAATTTTTATGCAGTTCCTTTCACTGTGCTCAGTCTTTAGTAATTAGAGAGCAGCAACATGGTATGTGCCCTTAAATTGTAATTTGCCTGAGTGAATTCCACAGCATGTTCTTTTGTCTGGTGCATCACACCATGCGAAACACCGTTAAGGTCCTGAAATTTAAATAAGCCCTCGAGGTCCTAACATTTAAATCAACCCTCACTTACAGATTTGCTTGATGAGCTTTTAAAGGTGAATATTCTCATGTCACCGTGGATAGCTGCACAGCACACACAGAACTCAACTTGCCTTTTGGGTGAAGTTACAGGTCAGCGTTCACTCTTGGCATTTCTGTCCCCGGGAACTCCCTTGCGTTCCCCGTTTGTGTTTCCTGGGCAAATAATACACACAAAGAATGCTTTTCCACTGCTTTGCAGTACTTTGCTTCTAAAGAATGTTACAAATTCATGGACTGTGCTGTCATTCCAACTATTTCAAGCCTTTGCAGAAGAATACCAGTGACTGGGTGGCAGGGGTGGAAAAGAAGGAAAAAAAACCCAACCAACCAACCAAAAAAGGAATAGAAATGAAGGACCCATCTCAACCCACTGCAAATGCAAGAGGTCACAGAAATGCAGAGTACCTTTGATGTGTTTCTCCAAGCCCAGTATAAGCAGGTAGCAATAATCTGATCAATGAGGTTCTGAGGACTACACAGGCAAAAATACAGTATAAAAACCATTGAAGACAAAGACAAGCAGGAATGCGGATGGCTTCTCCAAACACAGCCAGGAGCTTTACTAGTGAACGCTGTTCCATATGTATATTCTGTGGTACTTTACTAGATATTCAAATAGTCACACAACAGGAGCAGCCCCAAACACTTGACAAGCGTAGTCCGGTATTTTTAGTTACTGCTGAAACACAGTGGGTCAACTCAGTAACACCTTGAAATCACTATCTCATGATAAGCTTCAAACACCACCACCACAGCTTTCAGTTTCAGCTCCTGCCTCTTTAAAACAGCCTCTCAGCTTATCACTTGTAACACCAAGCTTTCTGTCCTACTCGCAGAATCAAAGGGTGTTTCGATGGAACTTCATATGTTCCCATTTGTGCCCATTACCTCTTACCCTGTCCCTGGGTACCACTGAAAAAAGACTGGCCCCTTCCTCTTGACACCCACCCTTTAAGTATTTATAGGGGTTGTTGAGATCCCCCCTCAGTCTTCTCCAGACTAAAAAGGCCCAAGTCCCTCGCTTTTCCTCATAAGAAAGATGCTCCAGGCCTCTCATCGTCTTTGTAGCCCTTTGCTGTGCACTCTCCAGTAGTTCCCTGTCCTTCTTGAACTGAGGAGCCCAGAAGTGGACATACTTGGGAACAATGCAACCTCCTTGCCCCAGAATGGACCCCTGATAGTCATCAGGTTTGAACACTATTATGAGATGGTGTTTGGAACCAAAACCTCTTCTGTGGCAGTATCCTGCATACCAGCAACTCCAGTTAAACCAAACACGTGTCTGGTTAAAGCTCCCCAGAAGGCATTAAGGTGGCACTGCAGTAGATATGAAGTAATTTTTTTTTTTAATGATTGTTGTTAGCCTTTAGCCTCTAAAGCCTTAAACTCAGATTTCACCCAGGAAACAACTGATGGCTCTGGCATTAACTTTGCATGTGCCAATTGTTTTAAACCAAGAACTCAGCTCCAAGCAGGTTGTATCCACCTACGCAGCCTGAGGACATCACCCTCTGGAAAGCCTCAGGCTGCAAGGGATGGGCCTCACAAGGACACAGGCACAGAAACTCAGAGCACACATTGTCTAACAACTGGGGTTCTGGCAGCCACAAAGACCCCAGAAAATGTATGAAGACAGATATGCCTGTTCAGCCTGGAGAAAAGGAGGCTGAGGGGAGACCTTCTCCATCTCTACAGCTCCCTGAAAAGAGGGTGTAGCCAGAGGGGGTCAGTCTCTTCTCCCAAGTCACAGGCAACAGGACAAGAGGAAATGGCCTCAAGATGTGCCAGGGGAGGTTCAGACTGGATATTGGGAACAATTTTTACCTGGAATGGGTTATTGCAGGTTCAGATTGGAGATCAGGAACAATTTTTACCTGGAAATGGTTATCACACATTGGAACGTGCTGCCCAGGGAAGTGGTTGAGTCACCATCCCTGGGGGTATTTAAAAGAGGAGTTGACATGGTACTTAAAGCCATTGGTTAGTGATGACTTTTTTATCAGAGTTAGGTTGATGGTTGGACTAGATGATCTCAAAGGTCCCTTCCAACCTAGACAATTCTATGATTCTATGATTAGAGAAATTCTTCACAGCAGCTAAGAAAAAATACTGGTTTAAATCCATTGAATCATACCCTAAAGATGAATGCCAGTGCGTGGACAAGCATTGCTCCAAAAGCAGGAGTGTCAGAAGGATTTAAGGAAAAATAGGTAAAGCTGCAAGATTAAAAAGGCAAGTTTACCCTGACCTCAGGGAACACGTGTGCCAAGGACGTTGTTGCGTCCCTTGGAAAATCAGATTTGCTGCCACTGTTCTTCAGTGCCATTGCATTTTTTGTCAAAAATACATGAAGCTCTCAGTCTTTTCAGCAATGCATTTACATGCTGGGATGATGAAGCCAACCCCTGAGAGTTTGTCTGAGCAAGAGTAACTGTAGTAAACAGGAAACGCTCTCAGTCATATGGAAAAGTCCCTCCAAAAAGGAGTTCAGTGGCTCCTCTGTCTTAAGTGCCTTGACATATATATCAGCCAACACTGCTGCACCTATATCTGGTTGTTCCCAGAAGTGGTAGCTGTATTCTGGACATTCAGCAGTCCTATACAGGGCTTCTAACATCTGATGGTTGGACTAGATGACCTTAAAGGTCCCTTCCGACCTAAACAATTGTACAATTCTATGATACAGTCTGGGCTGAAGGGCCACTCTTACTTGACTGCTGAGTATCCAGAGCTCCAAAACAAATACAAACAGGTTCTGTTCGGCTGCTACCTCCAGAGGAGGCATCTCTGGAAAAAATTAGACATATGGCAGGTTTTACAGATCCCATCTTATTCCAGGGGTAGACCTCATACCTCACACAGCACCAGAGACTTTGCCAAGGGATGCCTCCCTTTCCCCTCACAAAGGACACTTTTATATCCCAGATGTTATTCTACTTCAAAGGATTTTCATTCCTGAGACCTGGGGATTGCTATATTCTGAGTTGCTTTCCAGCAGGCCAGAGATTTCTGGCTGTACTTCATATATGTTGTGTTCAGTTATGTCACATGCTCTTTTACAGTGAGAAGGAATTCTGTTGCAAGCTACAAGTATGGGTAAAGACCCTGTAGAAAAGGGAGTTCACAGACCTGGCCATCAGCTCCTCGTGGGGCAGTACTTGATAAGCGTAAAGATCTGGAGGCAGCAAATGGAACATAACGGGAGAGAGGAAAGCTGAGCGATTCATTCCAGAAGAAGAGCTGGAAAAAACCTCAGGCACAGCACAGACACCCCCCACGAGCTTGATACCAGCCTACAATCCATATCATAACCAGTTTCACATCTCATCCAAATACATGGATATTAGAGAACACACACATACATGAAAATCAGCCTACTGTCACAGGTGTTAGACAGGCTTTTAGAAGATGGGAAACTAATTGAAAACAGGAATCCAAGTAAGGCCACGAATTACCTTTTTTTTCCCCCTTAATGCAGGAGTTCTGCTTGTTTACATTTTGGGATTACTTGAAGCCCCTGTATATTTTCATAAATATATTTAGTAAAACTCATTCCTTTCAGACAACACTATGTTGTAACTAACATCCCCCTGGGTAATTTGATACAGACAAGCACTTTTTAGTAGAAACTAAATGAAGGGAATTCAAGATAAAAAGGCAGTACCAGGCAGTGACATACCTGGATTTTAAATATATCCATCTTTATTTTCCTCACATCATCCTCCTCAAGTTCTTTAATGTATTATTATTGCTGTATCAGTCATTTTTGGGTACTTTTTTCACTTAGGGCAAGTTGAACAATGTATTTTGTTATAAAGCAAACAATGTTAAGATTACTTTCTTATCATCTTATCATCCTTATCATGCAAGGCATTTAAAGTCAACGGTGAAGCGTACGTGAGCTGTCTGACAGAGACCACTTTTGATCCAACCCCTGCTGTTTACATCCTGTTCACTTACTGGTGTGATTGCTGGCAGGGTTCCACCAGGAGATATCTTCCAACTATGGCTGTATGTCAATAGAAGAAGCACCACTAACCCAGGGGACATGGACATGCACCCATATTCATTGCCCCCACTGGGCCCAGATCTCTTTTTGCCTTGCACCTTTCCTCGTAGGGAAGCATGGAAAATTTATATGGTTTCCAAGAAAATGAGGAAAAAGAAGTTCATTCGATCTGGCATCACCAAGCCACTGAAACACAGAATCACAGAATGATCTAGGGTTGAAAGGGACCTCTGGAGATCATCTAGTCCAACCCCCTGCCAGAGCAGGTTGCACAGGAATGTGTCCAGGTGGCGTTTGAATGTCTCCAGAGACAGAGACTCCACCACCTCCCTGGGCAGCCTCTGCCAGGGCTCTGCCACCCTCAAAGTGAAGAACTTCCTCTTCAGTTTTAGATGGAACTTCCTATGTCCAGTTTGTGCCCGTTTCCTCTGGTCCTGTCACTGGGCACCACTGAAAAACGACTGGCCCCATCCTCCTGACACCCACCCTTTGAGTATCTATAGGTGTTGATCAGATTCCCCCTCAGCCTTCTCTTCTCCAGACTAAAANGACCTGCTCTGGGTGTTCCTGCTCCGGCAGGGGGATTGGTCTTTCAGGGTCCCTTCCAATCCCTGATATTCTGTGAGATATAAGAAAAGGACAAAGATAACTAGCTGCTTTATAGATATATCTAGCAACATATGTGCTTGACGTGTCAAATATACAGCTTATTGGTATATGTTAACATGCTCTGGGACTGGTTTCCGCAGACACACATATAACACAGGAATAACGTGAAGCTGAAGTCATCCAACAGAGCTCAGAAAGTGTAAGATGCTAAAATCCCTCCCAGCTGATAGCAGAGTACGACCTGCATTTTGCTCTCAGCACAGACCCTTTGGCATTCAGTTTCTAAATACCGTTCTATAGAACGGGACAAGTGGCTGAATTTGCAGGAGATGTGAGCACTGTGTGCAGGAAGGTGTACCAAAGCTAAGTGAAGTATAAAAGGAAAAAGGCAAAACCAAAAAAAGCTCTCTAAGTAGGAATTCTGTATGGATGTTTCTTAATTCAGCCTCCTGAATCCCAGCGACAGCACGTTCTACTAGAATTGCAAATCCAGGCTGGGATGAACAAACCCGCTTTGGTAAACAAGTGCCCTGGCACACAATGTGATGTAGGTGGGGTCTACCCAGAATGTCAAGAGTCCTTCCTCAAGCTGCGGAGGTGAGCAAGAAGCACAAGCACCAGATTTGCATTTTCAAGCTATTTACTGGCATTCTATGCAAATGAAACTAAACGAGGGCGTTGGTTTGGGGAGGGGGTTTGTATGTCCCCCCTCACAAAAGGCTCACAGCCTTCTTCCAAAAGGTCAGTATTTTAAAAGGCAGTGTAAAATGTACAGAATAGGCCAGATTTGTGTTTGCTATTCTGTTAATACTTACAATAAACTGTTTCTGTCAGAAGACGTGCATGCCACCAGAGCGCTGTTACCAACTTGGTGTAGAAAAAAGCTAGTAACGATTAAAAAAACACCCCCTACCAGAGCAAGAAGCTCTAACTCATAATCCCCAAAGGACAAAGATCTAAGCTATTATATTGTAAGAGTTTATTATTGCTGCCCTTGCTTTGTTTACTTGTCTAGCCGCTTCCTCGTGTTTGCCAGATGCCCAACCTATTCCCGACCCAGGGAGAAGATGTATTTCCATCTACCAACTACAAAGTCTGGTTTTCATTCTCCAAGCACAAATACTCTCCTTTTCAGTCCTGGGAGCTGTGAGCAAGTGTTTTAAGATCGTTTGTGGGTCTGAACTATGAAGTGAGTTCCAGCAATAGATTTAGATAAAGATGCATCGGCGATAGATGTATGTAAATGTATATGATAGATGTAGGCAGTGGTCAGACCCTGGAATGGGCTGCCCAGGGAGGTGGTGGAGTCACCATCCTTGAATGTGTTGAGCTGTTGAGATGTGGTGTTGAGGGATCTGGTGTAGGGGAGAACTTTGTAGAGTGGGGCTGATGGTTGGACTCAATGATCCCAAGGGTCTCTTCCAACCTGAATGATTTTATGATTCTATAAAGATCCATCCTGTCCTCTTCTACCAGGTAAAACCACTACAGCACAGGATGCCCAAGAACAAGCAGGAACAGAGGACAGATGATCAACTTTTGGACTCTACTAAACTTCAATTTTTCTTTAATGTAGCTTTCTTTTTATAATATGGCAATCTAGCTGAAGCTGGTTAATGGAATATTGTAAATCTGAGTATGAAGTGTAAGCAGCAATGAAATAAATCCCTCTAATCGCAATATTAACTCTAGACCACTGTTCCATTATGCAGTTTCAAAAAGTAACATGGCAGTATTTGATCTTTCTGGCCAGCAATTTTTTGATGCTAGCTATTATGGTGCTGGGTGAGAAGGACCACAGGGAACAAGGGAAGATAGTGTAGGTTACAGCACAGAACACCCATACTGCGTCAGAGAGGTTATCACAACATTTTATCTATTGACATTTAGCTTTGATGTACATACAGCCCCTTGAATGGGACAAAAAGAACCACATTATGTAAAAGATACGGTATTTTCTTGCAGTCGCTGTTCAGATTAGTCAAATGTTTGATATGAAAGTGTTCCTGCACACAAATGGAAGCCACTCTGTTTTCCTGCTGTAAGGCTTGAGATCCAGGGGAAGTCTTATTCCAACTGCAGTTTTCTCCAACAAGGCTGTACAAATTAAAGTCATTTTTGTAGATGACAGTGCGATTTTAAGCTTGCATAAGAACACAAAGGAGCACAATGGCAAAGTTTTCTAATTCCATGGCAATCTTTGTGTCAGCCTGATCCATTAGATGTTTTTATAAACCTTCGAATTAAGCAGAGAAAAAAGATGTTTTCCAGAAGGAAGATAAAGGATTTCGTAAAGCCATGAGAATGGGAGATGTGGCACATCTCACGAGCTGAAGCACCTCATAAATGGTTGTTGGTAGAAGATGGGAGCTGTACAGAATCTGTGCAAAGCTCAGGAAACGAGCAATAATCCACCTCTGCCGGGATGCAATCGCGACAGCGACGAAGATACCCAGAGTGGAACACGTACCACGCAAGGGGAAGCTAACAGGAGAAGGGTGCAAACACCTTCCACTCTGGGATTCAATGATGGGAATTTAACTTCAGTCTGAAGCATGTTAAGTGCTCAAGGCTCTCTCTGCGCCGCACCAGCTCTGTTTCCCCTCAGGTTTGGGCTGAGTCACTAGCAGGTTTCTACACCAAATTGCTTCCGATTCAAATGTACCTTTCATTTATATAAAGAGTGTTGTGGTAACAGCCCTTCAAAATACCCACTTCAGAAATAACCTTTCATCGTTCACCTTCATAGAACTGCGGTTCTCCCAGCCCTACGCTGCTCTTTTTGGTTTTTTTTTTCCTTTGAATACTGGATAAATACATCCAGTTCTGGGCTCCCCAGTTCAAGAGACACAAGGAGCTACGGGAGAGAGTCCAGCGTAGGGCAACAAAGATGATTAAGGGATTGGAGCATCTCCCTGATGAGAAAAGGCTGAGATATGGGAATCTTTAGCCTGGAGAAGGCTGAGGGGAGACTTTATTAATGCTTGTAAGTGTCTGAAGGGTGGGCTGAAGGAGGATGGAGCCGGACTCTTTTTGGTGGATCCCAGTGACAGGACAAGGGGCAACGGGCACAGGCTGGAACACAGGAAGTTTCATTCAAATGTGAGAAAGATCTTCTTTGGGGTGATGGTGTCAGAGCCCTGGCAGAGGCTGCCCAGGGAGGGTGTGGAGGCCCCTTCTCTGGAGACCTTCAAGCCCCACCTGGATGCAGCCCTGAGTGATGTGCTCTGGGCAACCCTGCTTCAGCAGGGGAGTTGGATTAGATGATCTCTAGAGGTCCCTTTTATAGCTGATAATTCTGTGATTTGTTTGCCAGCAACCGATGTCTACCCACAGGCAGTCGTTAGCACACCAGAACCGCAGAGGAACACCCAGGCTTCTGGTGCGCCCACTTCCCCCCGAGAGCCTGGGGTGGTGGCAGGATGTCTGGCCACCAGGTCCTCACCACCTACCTCTGTTAAAATAAAGTTGGGGTAATGATGGGCGTTTTCATTCCTTCACCCTTGTGTCTGCACGGATTCATTCAGAAGTGTCTTCAAAACCAGAAAATGTAAGCACTGTTTCTTTCTCACTCTTAGGAATAATGCCTTGTTTTGAGAAGAGAAATGCAGAAGTACTGAGGACAAAAACAGAATCTTCACAGAATCACAGAATGATCTGGGGTTGGAAGGGACCTCTGGAGATCATCCAGTCCAACCCCCTGCCAGAGCAGGGTCACCCACAGCAGGTTCCACAGGAACTTGTCCAGGAGGGTTTGAATGTCTCCAGAGATGGAGACTCCACCACCTCTCTGGGCAGCCTGTTCCAGGGCTCTGCCACCCTCCAAGTGAAGAAGTTCCTCCTTATATTCAGATGAAACTTCTTATGTTCCAGTTTGTGCCTGTTTCCTCTTGTCCTGTCACTGGGCACCACTGAAAAAAGCCTGGCCCCATCTTCCTGTTCCCCACCCTTGAAGTGTTTATAGGTGTTGACCAGATCCTCCCTCAGCCTTTTCTTCTAAATCATTGTAAAGTCAGAGCGAGCAAGATGGCAGTTTACAGGCCTGGTTCCTGGCTCCAGCATTCTGACACGTGTAATTGCTCAATAAAGCTTTTGATACACGTTTTATTGCATTCACTGCGAACTTGCAGAGTTAAACTAATACCACATTTTGAAATCCGGTTTATGGGAAGGATGCCTCCAGTCACCCAGGCCAGAGCAACCTCACGCTTTTATGGGATAATGGAGTGACAGCAGAGTTTCCAGCGAGAAAGAGAAGGACCAGAGGTCAAATGAGACAAAAAGAGAACACCCAAAACATGAAGCTAACACCAAAGAGAAAGCCATATTGGACCTTTACTGTTAAATGCAAGTTTGAAGGCATTAATACAGTGGGCAGGTGCAGAGTCAAACTGTCCCTGAGTGGGTCCTAGAATTCTGAGCCCATGAAACCAGGAAGATGTGAGAATTGGTTATTTAATTTACAGGGGATAATATGAAGTCTTTTTATTGCATGTCCAGGAAAGCTGAGAGCAAAGCACGGGACTTCCTGTAGTGCCTGTGGGAAGGGAGAGGAAAACATGCAGAACCCCCACTCCTTTACTTTATGACAGCAACCACAAAAAATTATATATAGAGATTTCCTTTTGCAAGGAATAATGTATTTTTATATGTACATATATATATATGGAAGCATATGGTGAGGGGTGGGGGCAAATTCACTCTGAAGGAAAGCAAATCGGATACTGACAAAAAGTTATTTCAGAGAATACTGGCCAGTATCTTCTGAGGACGTAAACTGTGCAATTTGTCGTATATTTAAAAAGATCATTATTTGCTCAGACCTGAAAATGTCCACAGTCAATTTACTGAAGAGCCTTAGAAGGAAAACAGGTCTGACACCGGTCTGTGGTTAAGTCTGTAGTGTGCTGGCACAGAGCGTATCACAAATTTGGAAGGAAGTCAGATTACAGAAAGAAAGAAACAAAATCCCAGATACTGGCAAAGGAGAAGAAATAAATAAGCCAAGGTCTGAATCCAAATAAATAGATTAAGTGATATTTTCTTTGCCAGTAGCAGCATTTTCCTGGCCAAGACTATTGCGTTTCCAGGGAACAATTAAATTTAAGACCTGCTACATGGTAAAACATGAAAAGAGCAATAAAAATGTGCTGGCAACCCAGACTCAAAGATTCAACCAAGGCACAAGGGAAGTTTTGTGAGGTAGAACTAGGAAGAGATCTCAAGTCTCCCAAACTCCCAGTGTGTCTTACTCATTATCCCATCGTGGAAGATGACTTGTGAAGGGCGGCCTTTTGACTCAGCTGTGGAAAAAAAGTCTATTGCTTACTTTCTTCTAAAAGCACCCCAGCCCTAATTCTGTAGGGCCAGGGAAGATTGATGATGGCTCATCTGTGTAGCGCAACAGCAGAACTCCCAGGTCACACATGGACATTTGGAAAAGCACCTGCCAACCCCTAGGAGTGTCTGGGTACACATGTCAATATGCTCAGTCAATTAGTTTCCTAAAAGTAATTGCTATTTAGGTATAGGATAGGAGTCTGCAAATAAATTATCATCAAAATCACTGTAAGGTCTTATTGGGCTGGAGATGTTTGTGTGAGTGGGAGAAAAGGAGATAGAAGCCTAAAAAAAGCATTTTGTGATCAGGACAAACAAGCAGAGCTAAATTATTATATTAAGTAACAATAATAAAGATATTCATNCCCTTCCCCAGCTCCGTGTCCCTCCTCTGCACTCGCTCCAGCCCCTCCAGATCTTTCTTGTGTTGAGGTGCCCAGAACTGGACACCAGACTCAAGGTGTGGCCTCCCCAGTGCCACAGATGCCCAGTGCCAGAGATGGTGTTAGACTGTCTGAACGTTAAGGTCCCCTACAACCCAAACCATGCTGTCATTCTGTAAATCTGAAAGAATGGCCCTCTCTTTATTTTTTAAATTGGTATTTGGCACTGAGGCAGATCCACTGGCACTGGGCACAATGACAGACAATGACCAGTAAACAGTTGTCACAGTCTGAAGCCTTGCAAGAACAAGCCATTTGCAGGAGCAGGGCTAATCAGTTCAACCAGTGACAAAGCCTGAGGGGAAACCATTTCACTCTCTACAGCTCCCTGAAAGGAGGGTGTAGCCAGGGAGAATCAGTCTCCCAAGTGATGGGACAAGAGGAAATGACCTCAAGTTGCACCAGGGGAGGTTCAGATTGGAGATCAGGAACAAATTTTACCTGGAAAAGCTTATTGCACATTGGAATGGGCTGCTCAAGGATCTAAGGTGATCTAAATACTTTGCAGCAGCAAGTGTGACCGTCTAATAAAGGTGATCTAATACAGCAGCAAGTGTGACCTGAGTGACAGCATTAGGTGTTTAGCACCAGGCACCGACTGTTTCGAGACAGCATATTGACCATTTTAAGTGACATCTGATGTGACTTGTGCATGTCTTTGGTGGGCCTGAAAACAAACTGTAAGAAACCATCAGCATATTTTCATAACAACTACATCTGCTTTTAAAACACTATTGGTAATAATGTCTTTTCCTTTATCTATTTTCTTTAAATGAGGACCTATGTCTAGGGACTTCCTGACTCCTATAAATCATCAGAGACCCAAAACAAGAGGCCAAACACCCAAGCTATCAATCTTTTCCACCTGCCAAGTCACAAAGCAGTAACCAAGACAAAGAATGTCCCAGTTCCTCATTGCCAGTTCCTCATTCTTACCCACCTATTTTAATTCCATGATGCAACTTTTCTTTTCCTATAGAAGGGTCAAATTGTGCACATCTCTGTGGGGGGGTGATTAGATTCTGAGCTGTGAGGCTCACCTTCTGCTCCCTGTGAGGCCATGGCTCTGCAGCTTGGGAGATACTCAGCACCTTTGGATTCCTTGTCCAGGACCGTTTTGTTGCTTCCTCTGGGCACACCACGCACCCAACATGGTTCCCTGAATGATTATCTGGGCTCTGGGTGATAAAATCTCTCTCAGGTCACTGCAGGTGATGCTCCCATGTAAAACAGCAAATCCATTTTTTGCACACACTGACAACGGGTTCATTTCTGAGTAAAACCCTGTGAGTGTGTTATGAGATTCCTTCTTCCACCTCTTTTTCAACTCTTTATAAACAGACATATATGAAACATGGGGGGAAAATAATCCCAAACAAACTCAATTAGTATCAACAAATCCCTTTGCACGGGAATTCCAGCTACCTTTTAATACATGAGAGAAGCCTCAGAATTCTGCTTGTATTCCTGGATAATTGATGGGAAAACTGGCTGATGGCATCAAACACAAGAATATCTTATCCAGGGATGGTAGCCAGCTCACGATGCAGAGCTATGTTTGTGAGACAGGCATTATTTACACATTCAGACCAAGCACCCCAACAGTTCAGTATTTTGAGGCGGTTTATGTATTCCTAACGGCCTCTGTCAGCTCACATAAAATGTGCTTAAACACCCAGATGCCATAAACAAAACAAAATGAATCACAAATTGCAAGGTTGTCCGAAGTTGGGAGGTTAAGTCAAGCTCCAAGTTTATATTTACATTGCCCTGGATGTGTAAATTACCATCCCAGCAGCAAAACCTACTTTTAATTGGCTTGGACGGTAGATGAACTCTTTCCTTGTCAGCCTGCCTTCTGATTTTAATTGGGCAGAAAAACTACTGTAAATATTTTCTCCTTTCTCACCCCTTCTTCCCAAGGATTTTTTTATAAACAAGGGAGGTATTGTTTAGCTGCTGTGGGCTGCCCTCCACACACCCCAAACCAAAACAGAGGAAAACTACGCCTCCAGATTGCTTCACAGCACCCAGGGCTTTATAGGTTGGGGTTGATCACACGCTGCAGAACGATACAATTTTGCATGCCTCCAAAAAAACCCCAAAACCAGCCTGACCATTGCAACTTCTAGCATCTTTTTAGCTTTGCTTTTCGTTATCTGCGTAAGGAGGGAGAAGTGAGCTTGGAAACCTCGGGGAGTGAACCTAAAAAGATTTGCTCAGCAGCCTCTGAGTCTCTGGTCAACAGCTCTGTTCAAAGCCCAAGTACAAGTGCATCACTGTTCTCTCCTTTAAATGTAGAATAATTCTAGGATTCATGGCGATGCCAGCTTAAACTTAGCTCTAAAGAACCCCTTTGTTTTCAAATAAATCAGTGCCTGGTTTTAGATAATTCTATAAAGAATCCTATTCATCCGCCACATAACGTATTAGTTAACATGAAAAGAGCACCAGCGGAGGCAGCCAACCTCTGAAAAATTCTGAAGCAAAGTGAAGTTAAACCAATCTATCTGGCATATGCCTTCAGAGATACATATAATAAGTGTGGACACATAGACAAGATGTAAAACCTCACTGGAAACAGCACAGTTTGTTCTCGATACAAACACGTCACCCTAAGACAGCTGAGAATTTCGGAGCACATCGGCCACGTTCTCTTGCTGGAGCAGTGTCATTGATCAGGTTTTCTGGTTTTTAAGGGACACCACCAAGGGACAGCTTTGCGGTCCCCTGACAGAGATACCCTGTATGTTTTCAATCAGGTCTCTGAACACAGAAGGATGGCAGGAAAGAGACCCAACAATTCCAAAGACAACAGATATTCTCTCAGCAAGGGCTGATTTGAGAGGGATGGGGATGAAATTCAGGTGTTTTCATATTAAAATGCTGCTTAAGTATTTCCAAGATAGTCTGGCAGAAAAGGACCTGGGGGTGCTGGTCAACGGGCGGCTGAACATGAGCCAGCAGTGTGCCCAGGTGGCCAAGAAGGCCAAGGGCATCCTGGCTTGCATAAAGAATAGTGTGACCAGCAGAAGTAGGGAGGTGATTGTCCCCCTGTCCTCAGCACTGGTGAGGCCACACCTTGAGTCTTGTGTCCAGTTCTGGGCACCTCAGCACAAGAGAGATCTGGAGGTACTGGAGCGAGTGCAGAGGAGGGACACAGAGCTGGGGAAGGGCCTGGAGAANTAGGGGAGAACTTGTAGAGTAGGGCTGATGGTTGGACTTGATGATCCCAAGGGTCTCTTCCAACCTAAATGATTCTATGATTCTATGAAAGTCCAGAATCCCTTCTAAAAGCAATTAATCAAGCTAAATTACTTATTCACAAGAAATTTAGAATAAGTACCAGAAGATTAGATTAACGCCATTAGATACGTTACTTATATGAAACACTTGAGTGAAACAAGAGGGACCTGGTATTTGGGGGAAAAAAATCAAGAGGCAAATTGGATTCTAGACTGTCAGCATCTCCTATGACTCTAGATATCCCCCTTCTGTTTCCCTTCTTACCTCTGACAGAACATTGCTATCTACTCTTTAATGCTACATGCTCTTTTAACTTACCTCTTCTGAAAATGTCGCTTGTTTTTCTTTAGTTTCTTTTTCTATAATATTATCAAGATGCACCGTTACTACTGCAGCAAGGAAGCAGAAGTCTCCTGATTCTTTGATGCACTTGCCTTCAGGCATTTCACAGAATCACAGAATGATCTGGGGTTGGAAGGAACCACTGAAGATCATCTAATCCAACCCCCCCTGCCAGAGCAGGTCCACCCACAGCAGGGTGCACAGGAACGTGTCCAGGTGGGGTTTGAATGTCTCCAGAGATGGAGACTCCACCACCTCTCTGGGCAGTCTCTGACAGGGCTCTGCCACCTTCACAGGAAAGAAGTTCCTCCTCATCTTTGAGGTGTTTGACAGTCCAGGTTCTCTGGCCAGGTAGCTTTTATGGCCAAACTGTTCTAGAGTGTCTCCATTTTGTACGTTTTCGGTAGCATTCCAAACTGGTAGACTTGATGCATCTTGCTTTTGCAAGGTACGGTTAAATCTCATCCAAAGAGAATACAAAAGTTACTTTTTCTTTAACTCCCATGCTCTTCCCAACATTAAAGCAAAACACATACCACAGAGTGGAAATTCCACAGCTTTTAACCTAAAGCATTCATTTCCTGAACGCTCAGCCCTTACTTAGTTGCTAAACTTAGTATGAAACGTATTTTAGGGCTTGCTACTGACCCCAGGTCATAAATAACTAACACTAAGATGCAAAAAAGAAGAAGTCTAAACCTACACTATCATAATCTGAAGACGTGGTTTTTCTCCCAGAGTCCTGCGGACTGAGTACAGTCACATTTAAAGACATATGTCCAACATTCCCCACTGAAGAAGGAACTACACAGGGCATGGAAGAGGCCAGAAGACCAATGGTCAAGGGCTGCAGCATGTGCTCCAGGAGGCAAATCAGAGGTGACTGGACTCATTTAGCCTTGAGAAGAGGAGGCTTCACAGGGACCTACCAGCAGCCTCCCACAGCCTTTGAGAGGGTTATGAAGAAGACAGAGCCAGAGGATATATGACCACAAGCTCAGGTTGCCCAGATGGGCTGTGGAGCCTCAGTCTTGGGAGTTTTTCAAAACCCCAGCCAGACAAAGACCTGAGAAACCTTGCCTGAATTCAAGGTTAACCCTGTTTCAAAGAGGAGGTCACTCTCAACACCTCTCCAAGTTCCTGAGGAACTGCATGATTTAAGATGTTTAGCCCAAGCAGAACTTATCCCTTCAGGGTATCTTCCCAGCTCAATCCAGAATCATAGAATGGTCCAGGCCAGAAAGGACCTCTAGGGTCATCTAGTCTGACCTCCCCGCAGTCAGCAGGGACACCCCCAACTAGACCAGGTTGCCCAGGATCTCCTTGAGACTCCCCTTAAAGACCTCCAGGGAAGGGGCCCCAACCACCTCCCTGGGCAACCTGTCCCAGTGCTCCACCACCCTCAGAGTAAACAACCTATTCCTAATATCCAATCTAAAGCTGCTCTTCTCCAGTTTGAAGCCATTGCCCCTTGTCCTGTCCCTGCAGGCCTTTGTAAACAGACCCTCCCCAGCCTTCCTGTAGCCCCCTTTAGGTACCAGAAGGCTGCTATTAGGTCTTCCTGGAGCCTGCTCTTCTGCAGGCTGAACAACCCCAGCTCCCTCATCCTGTCCTCGTAGCAAAGGTGCTCCAACCCCCTGATCATTTTTGTGGCCCTCCTCTGGACCCGCAAATGTCACAGCAATGTCACTGTGATGCAGTGTTACCTGCAAACATCAAAGGACAATATCCCCCACAAGTCCCCCCAACACAGTTTCTCATTACGAGACCAATTTGAGCCACATAACTACCAAGTTTAGTGGTGCAAAGCCCTGAAACTGCCACCAAGATAGTTTCTGAGAAATGAGAACTGTGTTTCCAACTGGTGCCTTATTTTAACAGCAAACATAAGAGTTATGAGACCTCAGAAATTGAGCTGTAGTTTGAAAATATTTAGATATTTGCAAACATTTAGAAATTTTGTATTAATGAGATGACTCTAAATACTTGGGAGTGACCTCAACTCGACAGTTGTTCAATAAACACTCAAATATGAGGTACAACTCCATGAGACACTCCAGATCTCTTCTGATGCACCTCCTACATTAGCACGGAGTTCGGAACCAGAGGCAAAGCTTTCCTTGGTCTCATGCCTGCTCCAAAATATCTTGCAATTAACACTGCAATGAACAAGTTTTAACTCGTTCTGACTCCTCAGTTACTTCACAACAGTGAAAAAAAGAGATGGAGAAGTACTGCTAAAGGAAGACCAACTGCAAGAAGTAGAAGAGATGGCAGCAGCAAAGCTGGAAGCAGCTGGAAATGTGCAGGTCTTGGTTCTCAGCAGAGGCAAAGAATCACGAGAGGGCCGTGAAGATGCTCAGAGGGCTGGAGCACCTCTCCTACGAAGACAGGCTGGGAAAGTTGGGGTTGTTCAGCCTGGAGAAGAGAAGGCTCCAGGGAGACCTTAGAGCCCCTTCCAGTCCCTAAAGGGGCTACAGGAAAGATGGGGAGGGACTCTTGATCAGGGAGGGGAGCCATAGGATGAGGGGTAATGGTTTTGAATGGAAGAGGGGAGATTTAGATTAGGTATCAGGAAGAAATTCTGTGCTGTGAGGGTGGTGAGACACTGGAACAGGTTGCCCAGAGAGGTGGTAGAGGCCCCATCCCTACAGACACTCAAGGTCAGGCTTGACAGGGCTCAAATCAATCTGATCTAGTTAAAGATGTCCCTGCTCACTCCAGGGGGGTTGGAACTAGATGACCTTTAAAGGTCCCTTCAAATCCACCACATTCTGTGATCAGAAGTTGGTACCCCCTTTGGTTTACACCGAGAGAAACTTAATGGTTTGTAAAGTTACGCCACTTCTGCTGTGGCAGTATTTTGCAACGGCCTTTGGCGAGACACTTAACCCTAGCAGCTCACCAGTCGTCCTCAGAGTTCCAAACGACTGGCAAAACAATAAGACGTGATATCTCTTTGAATAAAGGAGCTTTCAAATAAATTTAGACACCACTGTTGGTTGTCCACCCCACAACTAGGTGCTTTCCTCCCCCCAGAAGAGAGAAACACTGTGGTAGCAAAGCAAAGCTTTTCAAATATGAGGGATGGGGAATTTCCCTCTCCTGGTCAGATGCTTCTGGCAGGGTATCTGAAAGTACCAAGTGAAAAAGACCATGTGAATATACAGTCTTACTCCTTCCTTCGCTAAAGGCCAGGGAAGATGACTCTCACCACGGAGCTGGGGAGGAAATGGGAGTCACAGGTCAGGTCACAGACACAGACTCGGATCGGTTACGACCAGAACTGAACATCAGCATGATACAGAACTGCCCGACTGGCACCTGTGGCTGCACTGACACACCATGAGAGGTGGCCCAGGATGAAAGTTTCTGCACTGGAAATGGCATTTTCTGGTAGGAAACACTGGGCGCTCTCCCCACTTCCAACTTCAGGGCTTAAACTCCTGAGCCAGAACAACCAGCTGTCACTGCACGCTCCAGAGCTCAGAGCCTGTTCTTCTCCTGGGCATAGTTTTCTCCTAGAGAAACTAGCCAAGTGTTGCTCCTCTCCTGACACACAGAGGATGTCATGGAAATACTCACCTCTGATAAGAGTCTCCTCGTCGGTGACCAAGCACCAGCTCCCAGCTTTCCTCTCAGGGGAACACAAAAACTGCTCTGTTGCTACAGAGTCAGGTTCCTCCTGGTGCTCCCTGGGATGACCTGCTGCATCTTCCATGAGAGGGCCCAGGTTAAACAAGAGGAGAGAAGCGTGCCCTCCCACTCACTCCAGCCTGTGCAACAGTTCCAGAGCTGGAGGAGGATGTGGGCTTGAACTGCTTGGGCACAGGGACCAGGAGCTCATCAGCCCTGAGAAGAAGGACTTGGGAATGATGGTGGATGAAAAGCTCAACATGAGTCATCAACGTGCACTGGCAGCCCAGAAAGCAAAGTGCATCTTGGGCTACATCAAAAGCAGCATGACCAGCCGGACAAGGGAGGGGATTCTGCCCCTCTACTCTGCTCTGGTGAGACCCTGCCTGGAGTACTGTGTCCACCTCTCAAGTTCTCAGCATGGGAAGGACATGGACCTGTTGGAATGGGTCCAGAGGACAGCCATGAAGATGATCACAAGAATGGAGCTCCTCTGCTATGGGGAAAGGCAGAGAGTTGGGGGTGTTCAGCCTGGAGAAGGCTTCAGGGAGACCTTACAGCCCCTTCCAGTCCCTAAAGGGGCTACAGGAGAGATGAGGGGGAACTCTTGATCAGGGAGTGGAGCAAGAGAACAAGGGTGAACAGTTTTAAATTGAAAGAGGGGAGATTTAGAATAGATTTTGGGAAGAAATTTTTTCCTGTGAGGGTGATGAGACACTGGAAGAGGTTTCCCAGAGAAGCTGTGGCTGCCCCATCCCTGGAGGGGTTCAAGGCCAGGCTGGATGGGGCTTGGAGCAACCTGGTTTGGTGGGAGGTGTCCCTGCCCAGGGCAGGGGGTTGGAACTCAGTGATCTTTAAGGTCCCTTCCAACCCAAACCCTTCTATGATTCAACTCCTAAAACCCAGTCTACTCTTTAGACAAGTCCCACCACCATCAGCTCCCAGGGAAAGGTGAGCACTGGCTCCTCTTCTGGTGATGTTTTAGAGAGAAAGCCCATAGAGCTGCATTTCAAGACACAGCCAATTCTATCAGCCTGTGTGTTTACAGTGTGCTTGCCAGGTGTCCCAGTTCCGTGATCTCCTAAGGGCTTTGATGCTCAGCTACAGCAGCTCTAGATAAGGCGCTTAAGAACTTTCTGCTTAAAGACGGAGATTGAATGTGTTTAAGACACTTTCAGAGTCAGGCAGACACTGTGTTGGGTGATTTGGAGGGCTTGGGGGGGATAAGTTCTGTTTGAGAATTAGGAATGCAGGCAGGAACCCGATTAACACATTTTACAAGGCTCTGACAGCGTGCTGCAGCCCTTCGGTCCTACTCTGGGAAGTGCAAGTGTTTGCTTTGCAGGTTATTTTAGCATATGGATACTACTGAAACTAGAACAAAATGAATCCTTCAATGTAAACACTTGAAGTGCTAACTTTGAATTAAACCAACATATTGGTTTAATATAGGTCCTGCACTTGGGCCACACCAACCCCATGGATGGCTACAGGCTTGGGGCAGTGTGGCTGGAGCTGCCTGGCAGAAAAGGACCTGGGGGTGCTGGGTGACAAGGGGCTGAACATGATCCAGCAGTGTGCCCAGGTGGCCAAGAAGGCCAAGGGCATCCTGGCTTGTATTAGGACTAGTGTGGCCAGCAGAAGTAGGGAGGTGATTGTCCCCCTGTGCTCAGCACTGGTGAGGCCACCCCTTGAGTCTTGTGTCCAGTTCGGGGCACCTCAACACAAGAGAGATCTGGAAGGACTGGAGCGAGTGCAGAGGAGGGACACGGAGCTGGTGAGAGGCCTGGAGAATAAGGCTTATGAGGATTGATTGAGGGAGTTGGGGTTGTTTAGTTTGAGGAAGAGGAGGCTGAGGGGAGACCTCATCACTCTCTACAACTGCTTGAAAGGGCACTGTAGAGAGGTTGGTGCTGGTCTCTTCTCAAGGCTAATTAACAATAGAAGGAGAGGGAATGGCTGCAAGCTGCAGCAGGGTAGGGCTAGGCTGGACATGAGGACAAAGTTTTTCACAGAGAGACTCTTCCCAGCAAAAGTGGTCAGTCAGTGGAATGGGCTGCCCAGGGAGGTGGTGGAGTCCCCACCCCTGACTGTGTTTAAGAGTAGATTGGATGTGGTGTTGAGGGATCTGGTGTAAGGGAGAACTTGTAGAGTGGGGCTGATGGTTGGACTCGATGATCCCAAGGGTCTCTTCCAACCTAAATGATTCTATGATTCTATGATTGCTTTACTACAGCTCAGTCTATATAAATGTATAGAGGACCTCTGCTGGTTTCTAGTTCCTGGGTTTACAGAATAAAAAGTCAATATAAAATTCAATCAAAGTCTTCAGTGACTTCTGAGCATCCCAAAACGAAGTGATAAAAACAATCAGTGAGTTTTGGGGAGTGCCCACTTCTTAAAAATCACGTTTTTCTAAAAGACAAATTAGATGGCCACTAATATATAGTAAGTTGACAATTACAAATATGTGCCAGCTGATGTGGATTTACATGCAGAAATGCTGGGCATCTGTGTACAAAAATGGCTTGTAGCCACGGGACAAAAATGCCCTCGTGCTCGCATGCAAATTATAAACCCAAAGCCATCTGGAAGAGGATCTGGGATGTAGGCAGGGGGACCCAGGAGAGAACCCATGCGTGGATGTGGCTGAAGGATCACAGCTCATTAGAAGCTTATCCTGTATGGATGGGATGGAAAATAAGATTTGGCACACCCTCTTACGCAGCGATGGTTGAACCTGCAATTAGCATGCACGCCGTTCTAGAACGACAGATGATTTCCCTCATAAATCCGAGACCCCAGGGGAGACTAGAGGTGCTTTGCATCTATTTTTATTTGCTAATACCTGTGACATTTTATTTAATAGACTTTCTTTTCGGTGCTCAGCACACCCTGTTGAAAACACCTTGTTGCCGGGTCAGGTTGGCCTGGGAGGTTTGCAGCTTCTCCCGCTAGCGAGGCTGAAACCATTCTGCCTATTAAAACCCTATTTTAAAGACATGCCATTACAGTCAAATTATCCACCTACTTGGGGATTGACTTTAAATAAGGCAAAAAAAAAATGAAGAGACAGGCAATTTTCAAGTTGCCCACATCTTAAAACTCCAATGACTAGGCTCCCTGCAGTACACTATTTTATAGGCAGAGCGGGATAGGAGCCACCCAACTAACGTCCCCCCCCCTAGGTCCTTTGAAGACCCCCGTTGAGTGAGACTGGAGCATCCAGCTTTGTCAGGCTTCTTAGAAAGCCCCTTGTCCTTAGAGAATCCAAAAGTAGAGAGCAATAACAAAAAAGCCACGGCTCCTACCAGTTGTTGGTCATCGGGGATCAAGGTCCCCTCCGAACAACCTCCCCAGTGAATGACAGGTCTTGCAGTGCTCTGGGTGCAGCCTGTGAGTACAACCCTCTGCCCGGCTCTCATCCCCCTCAAGAAATCTTTAATCCTCTTTTAAGATAACAATAGATGGTGAATGTATTAGATTAGCATGGAAGAAATGAAATGCAAGGGCTGTCAGCATCTATTTTGAGCGTCCAACCTGAACGTCAATACTATTCCCATGCCCAGAGCGCGTAACAAAGAGGCCAGAGCACTTACCAGAGAAAAATAACAGAGATCACTGGTTTTTGCTGCTGAGAAGTGCATGCTCCTGCTCTTCATACACTCCCCAAAAACTAAGGGCGAGAGCCTGTCAGAATCCAGACAAAACCCAGCTCGGGGGGATCGTGTTAAGTCTCAGCGAGGGGAAGGCAAGGAGCGCCGGCCAGTACTCAGGGAAGAAGAGAGGTCGGGGGGGTGAAGGTTATGGGATGCTCCTCCCAGCTCCTCTGCTTCTCCCCCTAACTCAGCTCCTCCAAGGCTGAGCTGGAATTTTACCTTCCCTGTAAAAGTTCCCGACGCTTTGCAGCTCCTTCTGCACGGGAGGAGGAAACCCTCTCTTCATTTTCTCCGTGCCTGCGACCTTCTCTCATACTGGAGGTGTTTAAAGGGGCAAAAGAGGTGACTCCAGCCCTTGCCTCTCTGGCACAGAGACCACCAGCAAGAGAGACCGCAGACCTGAACCGCCTTAACTGCCTTTCCTCTGTAAAAAGAGCCGGGGTCTC
>VZTM01012141.1:286598-300840 GCA_013400555.1 Jacana jacana | reverse complement strand
CCCCTCCCCTCCCCTTCCCTTCCCTTCATCAAAAACCAAAACAAAACATGTTCTTTCCCCCCTCACCAGAAAGGAAAGAGCTTTTCAGCCCCAACATAACCTAGAACCTGATGTATCATCACAACATTCTGGTGCTTCTTAGGTACTGGATAAAGTGCCTAGTTTTGTTGGTGCTCATCCCATAGTGGCCAAGGCTCTGCCACGGTATGCTTGCATTGTTTGTTCCTTCTCTGGAACTGAAAACTGCAAAAAGCATCTATTTTAAGTGAAACCCACCTCAGTTGTCAGTCAACAATAACACACAACTCCTTCTAGAGTTTTCCTGCCACTGAAAAAGAACACAGAGCTAGTGGGGAGAAAAAGGAAAAGGAGGGCCACAAACAGCAGCTTTTATCAGCTGAGGAGCTTGAACTGCTGGAAGTGTCTTCTAGTCCTTTTTTGCACATCTACAAATCTTTCTTTGACCTGACAGACTCCATTATTCCTGCTCCACACGCAGTTTGGCACAAACTAGGCGGCTTGAGAAAGACACGGTCCTCCTGGAAGTGCTGGGTTGGCTTGCTGGCAGCCTGGGGAAAAGTTTCCAGTCTGGACCACAACCTGCAGGTGGAGACCTGGCCCCCTCTGTGACATTGGTTGGTGCTGGTCTCTTCTCACAGGTAATCAGCAATAGAACAAGAGGGAATGGCTTCAAGCTGCAGCAGGGTAGGGTTAGGCTGGACATGAGGAAAGAATTCTTCCCAGCAAGAGTGGTCAGAGCCTGGAATGGGCTGCCCAGGGAGGTGGTGGAGTCCCCATCCCTGACTGTGTTCAAGAGTAGATTGGATGTGGTGTTGAGGGATCTGGTGTAGGGGAGAACTTTGTAAAGTGGGGCTGATGGTTGGACTTGACGATCCCAAGGGTCTCTTCCAACCTGAATGATTCTGTGATTGAGTGCTGTGCTGGTGGAGCCCCTGGATGACTAAATTCACCCTCTTTCCAAGTTCAGTTCTCTGCTCTGAAGTCTCTTCTGTTGCTACTTCGGGCTATAGCTCTCCTGCCACAGCACAAATATCAGTGAGAACCTTAACTGCCCACCGCTTTCAGCAGAAGCAAATTTCACCTTTCAAGGTGAAAACCTCTTAAAAAAGAGAACAAAGCAAAAAAATGCCCCAAAACTGCCTTGCCACTACAGTCAGCCTTCTCTTTTCTTCCATCGCAATTGCCCTGGAGGAACAACATATTTTCCTCTTGCTCTGGCATTCCACTGTGAGGACATAAGTACACACACACTCAAGGTCTCTAATGCTACACCAGGCACAAGAGGAAGCACTAAACCTAGAAAATCTTTAAAAGGTCGGTCTTAGTCCTGCTGCTGAACAAACAGAGCGGAGAGATGTGCCTCATTTGTCCCCTCATCTGTTTGCTCCACCGTCTGTTTTCCTACACGTATCCTTGCAGACGGGTTGATTTGTTTAACGACACACGGGTCAATGTCTGAATAGCTCACCTAGAAGTACCAGCAGCCCAGAAAGAGAAAATGGGGGGAAAAAAAAACCCCCAAACCCCACGTGATGGTGATGACATACTGCTTTTGAAGCACAACAAAACTCCCAATCGATAGCAGCAGTTGAGGTCAGAGCAAACCCTTTGTGCAGGAACTGAGGAGTTGTGGAGATGACCCCACCTGCGGTGCTGTGTCCAGTTTTGGAGTCCTCAACACAGGAAGGACATGGACCCGTTGGAACAGGTCCAAGGGGAAGGCCACAAAAATGCTCAGAGGGCCACTAAAATTCACAGAGGGCTGGAGCACCTCTGCTGTGAGGACAGGCTAAGAGAGTTGGGGTTATTCATCCTGGAAATTGAGAAGGAACTGGGGAGACCTTAGAGCCTCTTCCAGTCCCTAAAGGGGCTACAGGAGAGATGGGGAGGGACTCTTGATCAGTGAAGGGAGCCATAGGACAAGGGGCAATGGTTCTAAACTGAAAGAGGGGAGATTTAGATGAGATCTCAGGAAGAAATTCTTTGCTGTGAGGGTGGTGAGACACTGGAAGAGGTTGCCCAGAGAAGCTGTGGCTGCCCCATCCCTGGAGGGGTTCAAGGCCAGGCTGGATGGGGCTTGGAGCAACCTGGTCTGTTGAGAGGTGTCCCTGCCCAGGGCAGGGGGGTTGGAACTCCATGATCTTTCAGGTCCCTTCTAACCCAAACCATGCTATGATTCTGTGATTCTATGATTTTATGATTCTATGACAGATTCTCCACCATATTGTGAGAGACCCAACAAAGTGGGGGAAACCATCCACTGGGAGGTCACCATGACTGCTGCCTTCTTGCTGTACCTTCTCTCCTCTTTGTCGCTTCACCTATTTGCGTGCCTCCGCCTTCCTTCCCTCTGTGCTTCTTTCCCCATAGCAACTCTGCCTGCCTGCATCCTACTGCTGCCTCCCACATCCAGAAGCCCTGTAATTGTGCAGGCTGAACTTTGGAAGGGAAAATCGCAAAGACAAAGGGTTGTTAGATGGTGGAGACTGGTAGCAAGGTTTCTACCACTATGGGCTATGAGCCAAAGCAGGGAGAAAAGAAAGAGACCCAGGACACGCGGGATAAAAGAAGTTTAGAAAGTTGTAGAGAGCAGAAAGTTGTACAAGGTGACATTTCACTGAGGGTTGGCCGCTCAGCAGACCTGGCAGTACATGCTCAGGCTAGTCAAATCCCCCCCCACCAAGTACCAGTAAGGAAGTAAATCATGGGTTACGTCTCACACGAAAGGCTTGTTGTGACCTGGCACCCATCTGCCCCTGGATCCATTGCAGGAAGAGTTTCCTGTCTTGAGGTACACAAACACCCATTTTCATTCAGAGCAAATTCCTGAAGGAATGAGAAAGTTTGTCTTTGGGGAACTAACTAAATATTGATATTTCTTAGCTTCACAAGGTATAGGTACTGGATTGACTTTTCTCCAGTAAGGTAGTACAACACTTCCATGCTTTACTGAACATCTGAAACACGGACAACAGCCATTAAGATGAAAGTTCAACACAAATGTTCAATAAAAAGAAACTTAAATGCTCTATCAAACTCCCAGAACTTGGTTGCCAAATCACATCTAGGGATCCCATCTGAAGGAAAAATCTCCAAAGCATTGCCATGAGGCTTTCCTATCAACACCCACACCGCAACAGGCTGAGAAGAGTGGAGGTTACCCCTCTCAGAGCCACACTTTTAAATTGGTTTCACTTGGTTATATTATTTCCTAAATTTCCTTTCCTATTTTCACTGTTGGATGCTTTGAGTTCCGTTGAGTTTGTGTTCGCCAGTGTCATAAGTAAATCTAGATCAGGTTTTGCAGAACTCAGTTCCCACCTCAGGCAGATACCCAGGTGAGGTGCCCACCCCCAGAGTGCAGACCAGAGGCATCCTTCCAGGTCCTGGCTGCAATTAAATAATGGTCATTAGCAGTCTAATCCCGAGATCAGGCGAATGCAGGTGAACTGAGTAGGAAGAAGATACCAGAAAGTTTGTGGGTGTTGTTTCAAGACTCGCAAGCGCCATAACCAGGAGCAGCTTTCAAGGCAGTAAATAAGAGTTCTTTTCCTCAAATGCTGAGAAGTAAACAATTAAACAGGGGGTGCTCCATCTGGGCAGCTGGTAAACACATGTCATTTGCCATTTTCTCTCCCTCCTGCCAAAAAGTATTGCCAAAAATTGGTTATCCTTTTATCGTACCCCCTTACTCAGCTGTTGGGGCATACTACACTACTGTTAAATGTTGAAGGACATTCTCTGTAGAGTCCAAGGTTAATTAGACCAGAAGGGTCACTGCCCTTCAGTTTCTGTTACTGGACAGGCTGTAAGGTCCATCCATTCAGGCCATGTCTGGTTTGAGGTAAAATGAACTAATTTTCTGGTTTACAATTTTACTTTTTTAGCTGGGCCTCTTCTAAGTAACTGAAGTCTGAAATGAACAGCAGATCGTTCAGACACTGTTCTCTCTCACAGTGATAAGGCCTGATTCTACCAAGGAATGGTGCAGAGAGGCCCTTGCTTATACCGATTGCTGGAACAACCAAGGTTGGCGGTTATTTGCCCGCTGGAGGGTCGGAAGTGGAGGGAGAAGGAGGGTCTCTCCTGTAGGGAGGAGCAGACAGGACAGGTGACCCAAACCGGACCAACTGGGGCATTCCATCCCATCCACAACATGCTCAGTAGAAAAGCTGAGGGATCATAGGGTCAGTTTTTTTCCTTCAATGGCCAACATCCAAGGAGGACCCTGTCTGTTCCTCTGCCTTTGATCCTGATCCAAACATTCCTGACTCCAGATCTGGAATCCGGCTCCTGTTTGTCACCGAGTCCAGTCTGGTGTCAAGACTGTCATTCCAGGAGATTGATACAGTTTGGTATATATTATATTTAATTTTTTTCCCTTCTTACTTTAATTTTAGTATTAATACTTCATTAAAGTAGTTTAGTTCATTCTAAACTTGTAAATCTCCTTATCCTCTTCCTCTCCTTTCTTTGTTTCTTGGGAAGGAGGGCCATCTGTCAGTCTGGTTTGGGTAATTTTGGCTGAAGCCATGACACACCACAAGGCCATTTAATTTTTGCCTACAAAACAGAGCCCGTGTTTGCATTCAGGATCCCTGCTGCCATGAACTATTTGTCACAGGAAACGCCAGTCACATGGGCTACAGCATCTAACAGTCAACCTGTGCAAGCAGAATTAACAACGATAGTGAAGGACAGTATATTCTTTAAATCTGTAATAAACTCCTTCAAAAATAATAAAACCATTTATCTTTGATATATTAAATGACAATCCTCGAACACCCAGCCAAGAATTAGAAGCTCTTTCTCCACAAAAAGGATGCAAGGAGAAAAAAAAAGGCAATATGGCATGTATTACAAGGTGCTACATAATTATTTAATCCTGATGCCTCTGAACAGAAAACCTAGGAATACAGCAAAGAAAACAGGAGAGGAAGCACAGCAATCTTACTGCAACTTGTAAGAATTAAGCAGATGGTCAGTGAGAGGCTCTAAGTAAAACCCAAAGTCTCCCTTTGCTTCTTAAGACGGTTTTGTAAGAGGGAATCAGGACTAAACCACAGGGGTATGGAAAAAACCAAACATCATGTGATATGACAATGAAAGTCTCCCAGAAGTTGAAATTGAATTAACTCACCAAAGCTTCAGTGTAAGAAAACAGCCCGTTAGATTTACTAAACGAAGTGGGGGGTTTGTTCCTTCTCTCTTTGCATTTTCATTCCAGCTGTGGTTGCTGGTTTAGGGAACAAGAAAGTCCCTGCCTCAGATGTTTCCCATGAGTTATCAGGAAGTAAGATGAAGCAACACCTCTCCCAGAAATAAGATCTCAAAACCTACCACAAATTCATGGAGGTGTTCTCACTTGTCTTAATACAGGAGCTGGGGTGGAGAGTCTTTGTGAGAAGTGAATAAGCCTTTTGAATGGCAAGAGCAGAAGGGGGTAAGGAAGGAAGCTGTTACCCACTTCCACATGGAGAGAGAGGAATATACGTGATATATGTGTAAATATACGTGATATATGTGTAAATACGTGATATATGTGTAAATCGGAAGGGTTGCTTAATGCTCCCTCTTCATTGACACAGACACCCTTTGCAGCCCTGCTGATAGAGTGCACCTTTAAAAGGACAATTAAATTTTGGGCTGCCTTCGGTTTTGTTACTCTGCTTTCTCATCTTTACTCTCTTCCGTTCTACGAACTTCCCTGCACCATAATGCAACACAAATGGAACCAGATTAAGGAAGGCGATGCCATCTCTTCTGTAGGTGTCCTGGGTTGAGAGACACAGGACTCATTTTTCTTCTAATGCTGGGGAAAATTGCACTTTTAGAAGACTCCAGTGTCTGAATTCATGAAAATATTTACTTGCTGGCCAGCCAGGCTCTGGGAGACTCAAGGTCTCAGAGTTTTGGAGCCTTGCCAGGGGCAGGGATGAGGAGGAGCAAGGCCTGGGCACTTGACCCAAGCTGGCCAACAGCATTATTTCATACCATGAATGTTACATTCAATGCAAATTAGAAAAGTTTGCTGTGTAGCTCTCTCTCCCTTGATGGTGATGGTCCAGACAACTCCTTGCCCCGGTGCCAGACCCCTGAGGCTTTCCTTTCCCCCAAAAGCCATGGCACTGACAGTGTCTGACATTTGCTGTCCCCTGCTGGGAGAGCACTGCTTCCTGCTGAGAGAATCGGCTAATTCTTGTATATCTTATATCAGTATCGGGATTAATACTGGTTCTTTAGTATTATTGTTAATTATTTGGTCTTGCTGTATTAAAACTATGTACATTTCAGCCCTTGTGGTGTTTCTTTGCGTTCCCTGCTTCCCCTTTGCTGCGTGGGGAGGGGTCATCAGGTGATAGAATAATCGTCTGAACAATGATAAATTGTTATGGGTTTTCCCACACCATAGCAGTAGGATACAGGGGGAAAGACCTCCAGTTACTCATCTTTGTTTTATAAGCTTGCACACAGAAATAAATGCAGTGAAATACAACAGGCCTGCAATGAAAGAGTAACCAAACTGGCCAAGCGAAGGAGAGACGTCCATGTAGTTACAATGCTAAAATTTTCAGCCCTGGGGTGTGTGAATGTGCTGTCACTCCATTTTAAAAAGCAGCTGGTTTGCAATCAGCTCTTGCAGAGCTCCAGCAGGAAGCTGGAGCAAGTGTCCCAGATGTGCTAACCAATAATATGGGGGTCTGCTCTCAGTAGAGTGTACCTCAAACACCAGTAGCCACCTGAAGCTGAGGTAGCTTCTTTGCTGGTGGGAACTGCTGGAAGTTAGGAGAAATCCTTTTGCACACATGGTAGGAGATAGCCGCCCGCAGAAGGTCTGTTTGGGAAGCGGCCGAGGCACAATATTTAAAGTGGGGATTAGATAAACCTAAACCCATGTTAAACCAGTGGTTAAAATGCCATCTTCTCCACTTCAGAGTACGTTCAGATCCTACCTCTTCCTAAAGAGTTATCTGGGGAAAACTCCTCACGGTCTCTCCTGCACCTAGACTTGAAAGGCAAGATTTTAGGAGCAGTTACATACCCTCTAGTTTCTTCTCCATCTTATTGAGACAATGGTAGTAAAGCCACCTGCCTGAGGCCACCTTGCAGGGCTCTGGTGTTCTGCAACAAGGAAGAGGGACTGCTGGGGATCCCCTATTGTGGAGCTGGGGTTTCCCACGCTGCCAGAGGCTGCTTATGTTTTCTCCCCATTCCAAAGGTCCCACGTGTACCTCTTTCCCCCTCCACTACCACACCCATTTGCTGAACCTCTGCAGCCCCCCCAGTACTTTAATTCATTTTTCCTTCATGGAAGGAAACATGTCAGAGCCAGTGAAAGTGCTGTGGAAAAGCTGAGCTGAGAACAACACTCTTCAGAGGGCTAACAGCTTCAGTCAAATATTCTTTGATCAGTAGGTTATTATAAAACTAGCTGAAACTCTCAGCTCTGCTAACCCACACAGGGGAAGGGAAGCTCTCTGTCTCTTTTTCTCAAATTCTCATTTTCCTTTTGCTTTTTCTAGTTTTCAACATAGTTAGCATGTTTTTGGTTGTTCCCCCAAATTTCACAGTTCACCTTGGGCTGGCTGGTGTAGACAGGAGGTGAACAAGCCTTAACTAGCAGAGGGGTGGGCTCAGCAGTCACAGACACAAGCAGGGACAAGTCACACCAACCCCTTGCAGTGCTACAGGCTTGGGAAAGAGTGGCTGGAAAGCTGCCCAGCAGAAAAGGACCTGGGAGTATTGATGGACAGCCAGCTTAACGTGAGCTAGCAATTTGCCCAGGTGGCCAAGAAGGCCAACAGCATCCTGGCCTGGATCAGGAATAGTGTGGCCAGCAGGAGTAGGGCAGTGATGGTGCCTCTGTACTGGGCACTGGTGAGGCCTCACCTCGAGCGCTGTGTTCAGTTCTGGGCCCCTCACTACAAAGGAGACACTGAAATGCTGGAGCATGTCCAGAGGAGAGCTACCAAGCTCATGAGGGGTCTAGAGAATAAGTCCTGTTTGAGGAGAAGCTGAGGGAACTGGGCATGTTTAGTTTGGAGAAGAGGAGGCTGAGGGGAGACCTCTACAACTCCCTGAAAGGAGGGTGTAGAGAGGTGGGTGTTGGCCTCTTTTCCCAAGGGAATAATGACAGGACCAGAGGAAATGGTCTGTGAAGTTGCAGCAGGGGAGGTTCAGACTGGATATTAGGAAGAATTCCTTTACTGAGAGAGTGGTCAGGCACTGGAACAGCCTGCCCAGGGGGGTGGTGGAGTCACCATCTCTGGAGGTATTTAAGAAACGTGGAGATGTGGCACTTCAGGGCGTGCTCTAGTGGGGAGTGGGTTGTGGTTTTGTGTATGGTTGGACTTGGTGGTCTCAGAGGTCCTTTCCAACCATAACAATTCTGTGGTTCCGTGGAAATAAGAAAGGGTTGGGAGTAGAGCAGCTCATTTATCATGAAGCAATACTACCTCTGACATACTTTTTCTATGTCCTCTGATTTTGTATCGTGGTTTGCTGTGTTCCATCTTGATTCCTACTTAAAGCCCCTGTGTGATACCAGCCTTGGCTACCCCGTTCTTGCATACTTGCATGAGGACACCCATTCTTTCTCTCATGTTTGATTTTTTTCAGGCTTTGATTTTTGGTGACAATCCGCCACGGCTGACTCACAATCACACCGATTCACTGTGTGCCCTGACCCTTTCTGAAGAACGTTTCCCACACATTTACTCCCTTACCCTAGGACTGCAAGTGGGAATAAGGTATTAAATATATATATGTTGATTTCTAACCCTGTTTATTTCACCAACTTGTCAAGATAGTTTTGAACTATAAAGTTCTCCCTCAAAGTGCTTGCAACTCTTTCCAGCTTAGTGTTTCCCACAAGTTTAGTAAGTACAATCTTGCATGCAATCATGAACAGGCTGAGGACAGATGTGGCACAACCTCATTTTGATAGGCTTTGGCAGTTTGGTAGTGACCATGTGCTCTGCGTGTGCCGTGGTTACATACATGTACATACATGCTGTAACCGTGGCTTTTCTATCGAGCACTGCAGTATTGGTTGGTGCATCCTCTGCTGGCATGGTGAGGGCCACAAAGATGCTCAGTGGGCTGGAGCACCTCTGCTGTGAAGACAGGCTAAGAGAGTTGGGGTTGTTCAGCCTGGAAAGGAGAAGGCACCAGGGAGACCTTAGAGCCTCTTCCAGTCCCTAAAGGGGCTACAGGAGAGATGGGGAGGGACTCTTGATCAGTGAAGGGAGCCATAGGACAAGGGGCAATGGTTCTAAACTGAAAGAGGGGAGATTTAGATTAGATTTAAGGCAGAAATTCTTTGCTGTGAGGGTGGTGAGGCACTGGAAGAGGTTGCCCTGAGAAGCTGTGGCTGCCCCATCCCTGGAGGGGTTCAAGGCCAGGCTGGATGGGGCTTGGAGCAACCTGGTCTGGTGGGAGGTGTCCCTGCCCAGGGCAGGGGGGTTGGAACTTGATGACCTTTCAGGTCCCTTCCAACCCAAACTATTCTATGATGCTATGACTGTAAGGTGTAATGTCAGAGGATACCAGAACTCATGAATGCCAAGATAAGACAGCTGTCACTTCTTCTCCTGTGTGTGGCCTGCTGTCACTGACAGGAAATAGGTTACCATACTGGGCTGGCATGGCCAACCATTCCTCATAGTATTAATACATCTGCAGAATGTCCTCCTTACACCCCTTAATTGTGTCTTACTTCCTGCTTTGGCATGGTTGGAGTTCTTTGACCATATTGATTTAGGTTTTTAATTTTGGTGTGGTGGTTCTTGAGTTTTGGGGTCAACGTCACTGTTTAACTAAGTGGATTCTTCTGCACTTTACTGTTCTTTGGATCAGGATTTTTTCAGATTTATCTTGGATTTTTACTTTCTTTCCATGAGATCTTAAATAGCCATGTGGAGCACTCTGAAAATGTTTTGTTAAAGTCTATTGCCTTCCTTCCTCTCTTTCGTCATTTCACAACCAGTTGCACAACCTGCTTGCTACTTTAGTTCCCTCAGCTAGATTTGCTCAGATTCAAATCTAGAAAACCTTCCCTATAGGATGTCCTACATCTTCTGTATCGACAGAATCTCTCTCTAACTTTCTAGTTTGTCAGCCAGCTTTCTCCCAGTGTACCTGTTCACCAGCAGGTATCAGTTAATTCGATGAGTGAACTTGGTGTTAACCATAGAATGGTTAGAGTTGGAAGGGACCTTAAAGATTATGGAGTTCCAACCCCCCTGCCCTGGGCAGGGACACCTCCCACCAGAGCAGGTTGCTCCAAGCCCCATCCAGCCTGGCCTTGAACCCCTCCAGGGATGGGGCAGCCACAGCTTCTCTGGGCATCCTCTTCCAATTTCTTCCTAAAATCCTACCTAAATCTACCCTCTTCCAATTTAAACCCGTCACCCCTTGTCCTATCACCACATGCCCTTGTAAAAAGTCCATCTCCAGCTAATGAAGGACCTTAGTATGATTTTATTTCAAATCCTCCCCTTAAAGCTATAGCCCCTGAATTTTCCGTGGGCAGTACTCTATAGTAAAGTCATACCACTGTGGGACCTTTCCTCTGCTTTCTCCTCACCCTCATTTTGCTGCAGTTGTTTGAACAGGTCTCCTGATGACTCCTGGATCTCAGCAGAGGCACTCATCTTCTCAACATTCAAATCACGGATTCCCATCAGTCCTCAGCACACAATGTTCTTCTACAGCAGTACGTGTCTTGTGGACGGCCCTACCAAGCTTGTCCCACGGATTTGCTCGGTTGTGTAGGGTCATCTGGGATGTTCAGCAGTGGGACTCTCAGGTTTTCTTTACTTCATTAGTCAGGTAAAAGTGGCAAAGCGGCTGTGCCTTAGAGCACTAATCACCACCCCTGCAGCCTGGCAGTCCCCGGGATGAGTGGGAAGGCTCCCTCGGTTGGCTTCTGCTGACACCTACTGCCAGAGCCAAACGCGGCAGAACAACAGAGGAGAAGGCTTAGATGTTGTCCCACACGATCCCTGGTATGTAGCTTTGGATTTGGACTGCCGGTAGTGAGCTTAAAGAGATAAATACCACCCACAGTTTTATGGAAATGAGAGTCATACGGATCAGAATGGCAATTTGGGATAAAGTGGTGAAGGACAAGAGTTGACTGAAAGTAACTTTATGCATTTTCCATGATAGATGCTCATGAGTTTATGGCTTGAAGTAAATTCTTCTCAAACGCAAAAAAGATGTTTATTTGTTTGTTTGTTTGTTTTTTTTTAATAGAAGATACATCTTAATCGTTACTGCAAATGATTTTACATCATCTTCAAAAAAAAAGCTTCTCCTCAAAGCAATTCCTGCCCAGTAGTAGGGACCTGTTTCTTTGTTTTTACAAACCTCCTTTTCACTTGTTTCAACACCAAGGAATCCCATCCAGGGCAAGGAAGCGTGGTAGAAGGTCCCACTTACTGGAAGGGTGTTAGGTTTAGTGAACTGCAACAAATGTATGCACCCAAGAGCTGTCATTCAGACCTTTCTAGGTGTATAAAGGACGAAGAACCTTCTGAGCTATCAGAAAACTAGAAGCTATTATAACATCTGGCTACTGCTCATAAGGGTGTTTGTGCATTTTGGAAGATGGAATATTATGCTCAGTTTTCATAGAATGGTTAGAGTTTGGAAGGGACCTTGAAGATCATGGAGTTCCAACCCCTCTGCCCTGGGCAGGGACACCTCCCACCAGACCAGGCTGCTCCAAGCCCCATCCAGCCTGGCCTTGAACCCCTCCAGGGATGGGGCAGCCACAGCTTCTCTGGGTAACCTCTTCCAGTGCCTCACCACCCTCACAGCAACTAATTTCTTCCTAAAATCTAATCTAAATCTCCCCTCTTCCAATTTAAAGCCATTAAGGCTTTTTAAAGGACAGGGCAGGAAATCAGTCTGAAGGGTTCAGGTAGTTTCTATCTGAACTGTTAGAACACCCAGGTTAAAACCCTCAGGAGAAAATCTGAGGATAGAGTGACTTGTTTTGGTTTTCTTTTGTTTTCAGCCCGTTGATCAGCTCCCACAGTTTCATATTTGTGCATCAGGTTCTCTCCTATGTCTTCAAATGTGAAAAATTCCAGCTCTCAACCTGTCAATACTTCCAGAGTTAAGCCTAATCACAAACCACGGATCACTGCTACGTGCTCTCTGTAAAAAACCATCCATTGCCTTTGCCACACATCTACATCCTTAACTCGGGAATTGCCCTGTACTGGAAAAGGCTGTTCACTCTTCTCTACTAAACTGGGTGTTTGCAGAGAGAATTTGACTAAGGACCAGAGAGTAAATTGGGATGGTTAAATAGATGTGGATGTCAAACAGATTTAAGTAAACCTTTATTGGCTGCCGAGATCAGTGCCTGTGCAAGCGCTGTGAACGTACAGATCAATGCAGCGGCGGGTGTGTTAGCTGCTCGGCCTCCTCTCTGTTCAGGCATTTCTCTTTGAGAAAAGAGGCATTTCTTGAGGCATTTCTCTTTCAGTGTAGCGGGATGGTACCATTCTTTCCATCTGCCTTTGACAGAGCACTATGGAAAGCAGATAAATACTCACAGTAATGGCTGTTGAGACTGCCATGTAATCGGGTTGCACATCTAAGCTAATAACACATTCACTTCTTTTTTTAACGGGCTACTGCCCTAAAGATTGATCTCCTGTTGACGGTTGCTGGACACTGACAGTTCTGATGAATCAATTTTGGTTTGCTGGTTGTGCTGGCATCAGCTCTCAGGGAGGGATTCAGAATGAAAAATGTGGGCCCTGAATTTTGCAGAGGAGTTTGCATGTGAAATCAACTGAATCTGCTCGGAAGCCGGGGCCTCAGAACCAGGTTTTGAGCCAAGAACTAAAGGGAAAGCGTAGGTAAAAAACCCCAATCCGTAGGGTACCCAGTGAGCAGCTTCTCTTGGATGCCAAGATTGTCCCTGCACAGGAGTCAGTTGTAGGGATGTTCTTACCAGACAGGGCTGGGAACACTGACTTTGCAGCAGCAAAGGCCTTTGAGCAGGTTACTTGGATAGTTGTAATTAGCATTAGTGCCTCTGCCCAGTACTTCCCTTTTCATCTTGTTTTCTTACAGTGCTTCCCTTTTGCTAACACACACATACCACGCTTTGAGCAGCCCCAGTTTGGTCTCGGAATGACACCAGTGTCAACAAAGTGCACCTATTAGTGGTGTGAAATGCAGAACCTGCTGCAGGGGCAGCAGTTCAGGCTCCGACTCCGTGAAAACACTGAAGGAAAACAGGTTTTTATGCTGGAGAACACTGGAAGGCAGCAGAAGAAGAATATAGAAGTTACTCAGTTGGATGTATCCAGGACAAGAGTTACCAGGCCAGGTCCTCAAAATAAGCCAGGTGCTTTTTCCTAACCACCATCAACTAACTATTAATTAACCCAAAGGTTTATGAAAGCTGAAATGAAGTTGCTCAGTGGTGATTCCTGTCCTTCCAGAACTCTGTGCTCTGCTCCTGATGACAAGGACAGGAGGAGGGTGGTGACCAACACCTCTTTGGTGTACTGCAGTAAATGTGGTGGCTAGTATTCAGGTAAAGGGCAGCAAAATATATACAGTTCAGCAGCATTTTGGAAGTAAGTGCATAATTGGTTTATCAAGAGCAATAAATCACAGAATGATCTGGGGTTGGAAGGGACCTCTGGACTGGAGATCATCCAGTCCAACTCCCTGCAGGGTCACCCACAGCAGGTTCCACAGGAATGTGTCCAGGCAGTGTTTTTATGTCTCCAGAGATGGAGACTCCACCACCTCTCTGGGCAGCCTGTCCCAGGGCTCTGCCACCCTCCAAGTGAAGAAGCTCCACCTCATGTTTAGATGGAGCTCCCTAAGTTCCAGTTTGTGCCTGTTCCTCTTGTTCTCTCACTGGGCACCACTGAAAAAAAGAGAGGAACTCAAAGCTGCTCTGTGTGGTGAAGCACATACTGCTGTTGCCTCCTTGTAGACAGCTGGCGCTACCAATAGTAGTCATGATATTGTAAGCAGTGTCCAGTTGGGACCTACCCATGGCTTTTAGGTACTAGGGTGTCATATCTAAATAGAAAGGAGTTGCATTCATTGTGGGTTGTGATGATATTGCTCCATCCCTGGAGGGGTTCAAGGCCAGGCTGGATGGGGCTTGGAGCAACCTGGTCTAGCGAGGGTGTCCCTGCCCATGGCAGGGGGGTTGGAACTCCATGATCTTTAA
>VZTM01012141.1:253925-286478 GCA_013400555.1 Jacana jacana | reverse complement strand
TAATCACAAACCACGGATCACTGCTACGTGCTCTCTGTAAAAAACCATCCATTGCCTTTGCCACACATCTACATCCTTAACTCGGGAATTGCCCTGTACTGGAAAAGGCTGTTCACTCTTCTCTACTAAACTGGGTGTTTGCAGAGAGAATTTGACTAAGGACCAGAGAGTAAATTGGGATGGTTAAATAGATGTGGATGTCAAACAGATTTAAGTAAACCTTTATTGGCTGCCGAGATCAGTGCCTGTGCAAGCGCTGTGAACGTACAGATCAATGCAGTGGCGGGTGTGTTAGCTGCTCGGCCTGCTCTCTGTTCAGGCATTTCTCTTTGAGAAAAGAGGCATTTCTTGAGGCATTTCTCTTTCAGTGTAACGGGATGGTACCATTCTTTCCATCTGCCTTTGACAGAGCACTATGGAAAGCAGATAAATACTCACAGTAATGGCTGTTGAGACTGCCATGTAATCGGGTTACACATCTAAGCTAATAACACATTCACTTCTTTTTTTAACGGGCTACTGCCCTAAAGATTGATCTCCTGTTGACGGTTGCTGGACACTGACAGTTCTGATGAATCAATTTTGGTTTGCTGGTTGTGCTGGCATCAGCTCTCAGGGAGGGATTCAGAATGAAAAATGTGGGCCCTGAATTTTGCAGAGGAGTTTGCATGTGAAATCAACTGAATCTGCTCGGAAGCCGGGGCCTCAGAACCAGGTTTTGAGCCAAGAACTAAAGGGAAAGCGTAGGTAAAAAACCCCAATCCGTAGGGTACCCAGTGAGCAGCTTCTCTTGGATGCCAAGATTGTCCCTGCACAGGAGTCAGTTGTAGGGATGTTCTTACCAGACAGGGCTGGGAACACTGACTTTGCAGCAGCAAAGGCCTTTGAGCAGGTTACTTGGATAGTTGTAATTAGCATTAGTGCCTCTGCCCAGTACTTCCCTTTTCATCTTGTTTTCTTACAGTGCTTCCCTTTTGCTAACACACACATACCACGCTTTGAGCAGCCCCAGTTTGGTCTCGGAATGACACCAGTGTCAACAAAGTGCACCTATTAGTGGTGTGAAATGCAGAACCTGCTGCAGGGGCAGCAGTTCAGGCTCCGACTCCGTGAAAACACTGAAGGAAAACAGGTTTTTATGCTGGAGAACACTGGAAGGCAGCAGAAGAAGAATATAGAAGTTACTCAGTTGGATGTATCCAGGACAAGAGTTACCAGGCCAGGTCCTCAAAATAAGCCAGGTGCTTTTTCCTAACCACCATCAACTAACTATTAATTAACCCAAAGGTTTATGAAAGCTGAAATGAAGTTGCTCAGTGGTGATTCCTGTCCTTCCAGAACTCTGTGCTCTGCTCCTGATGACAAGGACAGGAGGAGGGTGGTGACCAACACCTCTTTGGTGTACTGCAGTAAATGTGGTGGCTAGTATTCAGGTAAAGGGCAGCAAAATATATACAGTTCAGCAGCATTTTGGAAGTAAGTGCATAATTGGTTTATCAAGAGCAATAAATCACAGAATGATCTGGGGTTGGAAGGGACCTCTGGACTGGAGATCATGCAGTCCAACTCCCTGCAGGGTCACCCACAGCAGGTTCCACAGGAATGTGTCCAGGCAGTGTTTTTATGTCTCCAGAGATGGAGACTCCACCACCTCTCTGGGCAGCCTGTTCCAGGGCTCTGCCACCCTCCAAGTGAAGAAGCTCCACCTCATGTTTAGATGGAGCTCCCTAAGTTCCAGTTTGTGCCTGTTCCTCTTGTTCTCTCACTGGGCACCACTGAAAAAAAGAGAGGAACTCAAAGCTGCTCTGTGTGGTGAAGCACATACTGCTGTTGCCTCCTTGTAGACAGCTGGCGCTACCAATAGTAGTCATGATATTGTAAGCAGTGTCCAGTTGGGACCTACCCATGGCTTTTAGGTACTAGGGTGTCATATCTAAATAGAAAGGAGTTGCATTCATTGTGGGTTGTGATGATATTGCTCCATCCCTGGAGGGGTTCAAGGCCAGGCTGGATGGGGCTTGGAGCAACCTGGTCTAGCGAGGGTGTCCCTGCCCATGGCAGGGGGGTTGGAACTCCATGATCTTTAAGGTTCCTTCCAACTCCAACCATTCTATGATTCTATGATTCTATATTGCCATCTTCCCTCTAGTGTCTTCCCTCTAGCCACGTGTGTTTTCTCTCTCCTCTTCCTCCAACGTAAGGCTGAAAGGTAGAGTGCTTTGAGGGCCGGGCCAGGCAAAACTGCTGGTCTTGGAGGCTGGGCAGGATCAGGTCTGCCAGGGATGAAGGTAACACCAGATTTTAGCTATCCTTTCTCCATAATGTGTGGTATGGAGAGCATGCTGAGCTGTAGCTGAAACCATTCTATGACTTTCACTTCTTACAAAATACAGAACAAAATAGAGCACCTTCTAGCTTATTGCTGTCTGCCCTTTGGCACGCTGCATAAGCCTCTCGCTTCTGCTTAGCTGGAAACTTCTGGCACTACCCGTCCAAAGAAACAAGTCCCTCTGAGAAATAATTGCTTTTGCCTGGGAATGACCCATTTCCTGAGGGTGAATGACAAAGAAGAGAAGGAATAGCGCTGGGTGACAATCAAACTTAACATTTTCCATCTTGCATCCTGGGTCTGAAATGAATGCCTGGTATTTTGCCTGGCAGTGCTTGGTTCTCATCAACCAAGCAGCATGGGTTCAGATACACCCTGTTGCTGGTAATTAACCACTCTTCTGACCCACTATAAATAGATTGAACTTTGTAATCAGTGTAACCTTCAAGGATGTGGTAGATTTGAGAGTAATCCCACTGCGATGTCGCTGTTTGCACTTGACGTGAAAATAAGAGTGGTTGTTGTCGTGATCTCTGGTGGGACTATGCCATCCAGAGGGACCTGGGCAGGCTTGAGAGGTGGGCTTGTACAAGCCTCATGAAGTTCAACCAAGCCAAGTGCAGTGTCCTGCACCTGGGATGTGGTAACCCCAGCCACAAATACAGGTTGGGTGGAGAATGGCTGGAGAGCAGCCCTGAGGAGAAGGACTTGGGAGTGATGGTGGGTGAGAAGCTCAACATGAGCTGGCAACGTGCACTGGCAGCCCAGAAAGCCAACCCCATCCTGGGCTGCACCAAAAGAAGCGTGGCCAGCAGAGTGAGGGAGGTGATTCTACCCCTCTGTTCTGTTGAGACCCACCTGGAGCACTGTGTCCAGCTCTGGAGTCCTCACCACGGGAAGGACATGGACCTGTTGGAATGAGTCCAGCAGCGGGTCACAAAGATAATCAGAGAGCTGGAGTACCTCTTCTATGAGGACAGGCTGAGAGAGTTGGGGTTGTTCAGCCTGGAGAAGAGAAGGCTCCAGGGAGAGCTTAGAGCAGCCTTCCAGTATTTGAAGGGAGCTGCAGGAGAGCTGGAGAGGGACTCTTTGTCAGGGAGTGAAGTGACAGGATGAGGGGTAATGGTTTTAAATTGAAAGGGAGGAGATTTAGGTTAGATCTCAGGAAGAAATTCTTTGCTGTGAGGGTAGTGAGACACTGGAAGAGGTTGCCCAGAGAAGCTGTGGCTGCCCCATCCCTGGAGTGGTTCAAGGCCAGGCTGGAGGGAGGTAACCGTCTGGTCTGGAGGGAGGTAACCATGGCAGGGGGGTTGGAACTCCATGATCTTTAAGGTCTCTTCCAACCCAAACCATTCTATAATTCTGTGACTCTATGACTCATTGCTAGACTTCCCATGGTGTCTACTGACGAGGCAGACACTGTCCTTCCTGAATTTTCCTATAAGGTTGCTTAAAGGTTTAGACGGTTACTTGTCTGACCTGCAGTCAGTGATATAATGCAGAACTTCCTCCTTTCATGTGCCAGATACGGTGTATAAAGCCTGTAAATAAATATGCATTTAATTTGCATATATGATGAGCTTGCCAGGGAATTGTGATTTTTATCAGAGATTCCTTAATGAAAGTTTATTGTTGCAGAAATTGCTTGGGCAATCAATCACGGCGACAAGTCCGCATAGAGCTGGCATACTCACAGCTGCCATTCATTGAAAAAAATCATGGTAATTAGGGTCAACTCATCACAAAAGATAGGGTCCTCTACTGAATATCATTTATCAGTGAAATTAATGTAGAGAAAAGGAAGGAGAAACGCTTTTGACTTTACATTCATAGGTTATCAAGCGCTTTCATAGAAATATCTGTCTGGAGCAGTAACCGAACACATAGAAATTTCCACTGGCTTTGACTAAGCTTTTACTCAGCTAATTGTTTCACCAGGGCCCTACCAGGGGCCAGGGTGTTGTTGCCTGGCATGTTCCAGTTCACCAGGAAATACTATTGAGCAATGACAGAGGGGTCTATTTCCCCTATGCGAAGAAATGGCCGCTACAGAAGCTTGCTTTGCCGTTCCCTCAGAAGGGGTTAGCCCAGGACTGTCACCCTCCAGCGCCCTGAATGGTGCCCATTCTCAGCAGTGGCTTCCCAGAGGACAGAGGCTTCCCTATTTTTGTGTTTTCGCTGCCTTCCAGCCACAGAGGAAGGGGAGGTGAAGGAATGAATGGGCACAGACCGCTGATTTATCCCCAGCACGAGGCGGGCTGGCGGGGTTATGGAGCTACCTGACCGTTCCATGCATAGAAAAGAATTAGTAGCAGGCGAAGACGAGAACCTGTCCTGTAATTTTCACCTTCTTCCTCTTCAAAAAAAGCCTCCCAGGCTTTTGAAAGATCAGATCAAAAGCTCATTCTGCGGAACACACACACACACACACACACACACACACACACACACACACACACACACACACACACACACACACACACGTGGATTTCTATTCTTGCCAAATCACTGGAAGCGGGAGGGAGTGAGCCTGCACGGCTCTGCTGCTGTCACTGGAAGGTGGCAGTGCTCAGTCTGTCACAGGACCAGGCCTGGAGCCATTTTTTTTCCTTCCCCTTAAGCCTGTGATCAAGCACAGAAACAGATTTTTTTGTTTGTTTCAGGACGCATTAATCATCTGGATCTTTATCATTTAAATGTCAGCTGCGTGAATTACCCGTCAGGGATTAATGAAAATGAAACATGCTCTTTGTGTTGGGAAGTACAAGCACAGTACATTCTCTGTGAATTTTTTTGTCTAATTTTAAATTCTCTGGGTGAATGTGGAACTGGCAAGGCCTCGGGATGTAAAGGCCAGGTGGAACCGGGATGATGGAGGAGGAAGGAAGCTGTCATTTATGCCCTTGTATTTGTTGGGCTGGGCGGCTCTGGGTCACTCAGCAATACCCAGTGAGGTGCTACCTTGTCCTTCAGTAGTTCAGCTTCTCTTTTCCTTGATTAAAGGATAAATCTCTGTCGGGAATGGCTTCCAGAGACCTTAAAACCCCCCCTACGTGCTGACAGTAACCCTCCTTGAGCTCTCCGCAGGAATATGCTGCCAGCCCAGCGTACCTAACTCCAAAGCTGTGAACATTACTCCCTTGCATTTTGCTGAAGTATCATTTCAGATGGCCACTGGAGATAACGTCAGCGCCAGCTCCGTTCCCTCATTATCTCCTTACGTAGCACCAGCAGGAGGGACGGCTCGCATGAACAACTTGGTCTTGTGTCCCCTCCGTGTCTCGCTCCGGCGGCGCTATCAGCAGCCGGCAGCCGGGGAACACCTCTGTGGAGATAGCTCACCACCTGGAAAAGCAGCCTGGTGTAGCTAAACCCCACCGAGGCTGGATGGAGCTCCAGAGAGCCTGGATCGAGCTCCATAGCCTGGATCGAGCTCCAGAGCGCCTGGAGAGTTCAAAGAGCAGCCATAGCCCAGTGTTGCCAGTGGCTACGGTGGCTCCTTGGGAGCCAGAGCTTGCATGCCCATGTTGGCAGGGGATTGTGGCCTGGGAGGATGCTGCTGCTGTTGGAAAGCCTCCATGTCCTGGAAGACACCAGGCATCGCCCCTGGGGTTCACCCCCCGGCACTCAGGCCCTCCCTGAGCAGTGAGGTAGAGCCTGCGGCCCGGCTGCCATGCTGGGCCCCCTGCGGCCGCCGTTCCCCTTCCTGTCAGCGCCCCGGCGGCGGCAACCTGTTGGGCCTCACCCAGGCAGCGGCATGAGGAGACGGGGGCATAAACCGGAGGACAACCCCTCCCTGAGCCTACTCGGCTTCAGGCAGCTTAAGCAGCCGCCTTCACCAGCTGCCTGCCCAGAGGTGACACGGGGGACAGCCTTGCTGCGGTGGGGGGGCACGCATAAGAGGAATATATACATGGGGGTGTCCCCTTAAACACACCACCCGGCCCTTTCCCCGCGCCCTGGAAGAGGAAGCGCAACAGGCACCCGCGAAGCGCCCTCGCCGCGTCCCTCCCGGCTCCCCCCCTTCCGCGGCCCACGCTGCAGAAGACTACACTTCCCTACAGCCCCGCGGGGCCGGCCCGGCTCGACCCGCCCCCGCCCTCCCCTCTCCCGCTCGGCATCACGGTCTCTGTAGTCTCCCCGCTCGGCGCCTCTCCCTTCTCCAGGCTGGGCCATGGCTGAGGCTAAGACTACAACTCCCGACTGCCCCCGCGGCGCCGCGCCTGCGCCCTCAGCGGGGAAGTGCGAGAGGCCGTTGCGTTGCGGGCAACGGCTGAGGCAGCGGAGAAGGCTGTAAGCGGCGGCGCCGGCGGCTTCCGCGTTGGCCGGGCCGGGGNCCGTCGCCTCAGCAGCAGTCGCAGCCGCCGCCACCGGCCGCCGCCAAGAAGCGGGACCGGCGCATCTTCTCCGGCACCTGCCCCGACCCCAAATGCCAGGCGCGGCTCTTCTTCCCGGCCCACGGGCCGCAGAGCAGCGGCAGCATCGAGTGCACGGACTGCGGGCAGCGCCACGAACAGCGGCAGCTCCTGGCCGTGGAGGAGGTGACCGACCCCGACCTGGTGCTGCACAACCTGCTGCGGAACGCGCTGCTGGGCGTCAGCGGGGCTGGCCCGCCCCGCAGGAACACCGAGCTGGTCAAAGTCATGGGCCTCTCCAACTACCACTGCAAGCTCCTGGCCCCCATCCTGGCCCGCTATGGTATGGATAAGCAGACTGGTAAAGCCAAGCTCCTGACGGAGATGAACCAGGGAGACATCTTTGACTGCTCCCTCCTGGGTGACCGCGCCTTCCTCATCGAGCCGGAGCACGTCGAAACCATCGGTTATGGAAAGGACCGCTCCGGCAGCCTCCTCTACCTGCACGACACCTTGGAAGACATCAAGAAGGCCAACAACAGTCAGGAGTGCCTCATTCCCGTCCATGTGGATGGAGATGGCCACTGCCTTGTCCATGCAGTCTCGCGGGCGCTTGTTGGCAGGGAACTGTTCTGGCATGCTCTGCGAGAGAACCTAAAGAAGCATTTTGAGGAGAATCTGAGTCACTACAAGGCGCTTTTCCACGACTTTATTGATGCAGCAGAGTGGGAGGACATTATCAATGAATGTGACCCCTTGTTTGTTCCTCCAGAAGGTGTGCCAATGGGCCTTAGGAATATTCACATCTTCGGTCTGGCCAACGTGCTTCACCGGCCTATCATCCTGTTAGACTCATTAAGCGGAATGAGAAGCTCTGGAGATTATTCAGCAACGTTCCTCCCTGGTCTGGTACCCCTAGAAAAATGCATGGGAAAAGATGGCATGTTGAACAAGCCAATCTGCATTGCGTGGAGTAGCTCAGGACGTAACCATTATATCCCTCTGGTTGGAATAAAAGGTGCTGCTTTACCTAAGCTGCCTAGGAAGCTGCTTCCTAAAGCCTGGGGAGTTCCTCAAGACCTCATCAAAACCTACATCAAGTTAGAGGAGGACGGTGGTTGTGTTATTGGAGGAGACAGAAGTTTGCAAGATAAGTACTTGATGAGGCTTGTTGCTGCCATGGAGGAGGTTTTCATGAGCAAACACGGTATCCATCCCAGTCTTGTAGCTGATGTACATCAGTATTTCTACAGAAGGACTGGTGTAATAGGAGTCCAGCCTGAAGAAGTCACTGCAGCTGCCAAAAAAGCAGTGGTGGACAGCCGCCTTTACAGGTGCCTCATCTGCGGGGCCCTTTCCGAGCACCACGTTCCTCCGGAGTGGCTGGCTCCTGGGGGGAAATTCTATAACCTGGCAAAAAGTACCCATGGGCAGCTAAGGCCTGACAAAAATTACAGTTTCCCCCTCAACAGCTTGGTGTGTTCTTACAACCCTGCAAAGGATGTGCTGGTACCAGACTATAACCTGAGTAGTTTGACTGCCTGTAACTGGTGTCGGAGTAACTTAGTGCGTCGCGTCAGAGAAGATGGGTCTGTTTCCTATTTGGATGGAGACAGAACTAATACCAGGTCTACAGGTGGCAAATGTGGCTGTGGATTCAAGCACTACTGGGAAGGTAAAGAGTATGATAATCTCCCTGAAGCTTTTCCTATAACTCTGGAGTGGGGTGGAAGAGTGGTGAGAGAGACAGTCTACTGGTTCCAGTATGAAAGCGACACATCTCTCAACAGCAATGTGTATGACGTCGCCATGAAACTGGTAACCAAGCACTTCCCCGGTGAATTCGGTAGCGAGATCCTTGTTCAGAAAGTTGTCAACACAATACTGCACCAAACTGCCAAAAAGAACCCTGATGATTACACCCCTGTAAATATCGATGGTGCTCACGCCCAGAGAGCCGAGGAGGTAGAGCAAGGACAGGAGTCAGAGCCGCAACTTCCAACCAAAATTATTCTGACTGGACAGAAGACGAAAACTTTGCACAAGGAGGAGCTGAATATGAGCAAAGCCGAAAGAACCGTGCAGCAGAACATCACAGACCAGGCTGCCGTGATGCAGAAGAGGAAAAGCGAGAAACTGAAACAGGAGCATAAAGGGCAACCTAGTAGGACTGCTTCTCCTGGGGCTGGTCGTGAGGGGCCGTCATCTGCACCCGCTACACCCACAAAAACCCCCTATTCTCCAACGTCTGCAAAAGAAAAGAAGATCCGGATAACCACAAACGACGGGAGGCAGTCCATGCTTACCCTGAAGTGCTCTACCACCTTCCTGGAGCTGCAGCAGAGCATAGCCAGGGAATTTGATATTCCTCCCTATCTGCAATGCATTCGCTACGGCTTCCCTCCCAAAGAGCTTCTGCCTCCCAAAGAAGGGATGGAAAACGAGCCCGTGCCTTTGCAGCACGGTGACAGGATTGCCATAGAAATCCTGAAAGGTAAGGAGGAAGGCAGGCAGTCTGCCTCACCACACTCTGCCCGGGCCGGGAAGCACGAAGAGGTTGCTGTGACGAGTAAAATCTCATCGAAGGAGCTGCAGGAGCAAGTTGATAAGGAGATGTATTCTCTCTGCCTTCTAGCAACGTTAATGGGTAAGGCTGACTTCCAGTATACTTTCATAATTGCCTTTTTTAAGTAGAAGAGGTTTTCCAAACTGTACTTACATACGTATTTTCCCCCTCTTCTTCTTTTTTGGTAACCATGGAGAAGGTTAGTTCCTTTATTCCTCTATAGGAAGAGCATTTAACATGCTGTCAGTGTGTGGAGCGTTGTGACTTTTAGAAATGGCTGTACAAGGTGTTTGTTCCTTCTCTGCTACAAGATCCTCCTTTACAAAATTGCTGTGTAGAAGGTGTCGTGTCTGCCTGTCTCTCTTCTTTGTTTCTCCTGTCTCTCCTTGGGCACACATCTGATACCTATGTGTGTCACCCACAGGCTCTCTGGCTTTTTCCTACACATCCCTCAAGTTTTGGGAAATAAATGCAGAGCAGAGGTGAGGAGGGGATGCTGAGTGTCTGCTCATTGGAAGCCTGAGGAGCAAACTTTCACCTTTGTAGTAGGACAGAATCCTGGCATTCCTCCCCATGAGGAGTTGTGTTGGTTTCCCCAAATTAACACGACCTTGTCTCACTTGGCTAACCTGCTAATTTTAAGTGAAGCTCTGCTCTTTTTAGAGGAGAAACTAGAAGAAGCTAAAGACAGACCTGACTCCCAAAGGTGGAGGTAGGGTTGGAAAGCTGTAAATCTGACTGTTAATAACCCCAGATGAAAGGGTTTTTATCGGGTGCCTGTGGGTTTTACGTTCATATTTGGACTCAGGAGACTTGGACATCGGGTTGTGTGCTTTCCTCATCAGCTTTCACAGCTCTTGCTGCTTGCTGGCAGCAAGTAGAATAGTAATTATCCTACATTTAGCTCCATGAACCAGTTGAATAGTAATGTTTATAGGGTTGGGTTGGGTTTTTTGTTTGGGTTTGTGTGTTGTTTTTTTGTTGTTTTTTTTTTTTGTGGGAGCCTTCTCTGTTGCCAGAGGGATTTGGTGTGGCTGAAGCATGTGATGCTTTAGAAATGAAACCATTACGTAATCAGAGTGGTGTGTCAGAAGTTCATCAAGCAGAACTTCTTTTCCAAGCCTAATTGTTTACTCCCGTGTCTCTGGCTGCTGAATCACTACCCGCCTCGCCACCCCGGCGGTTACACCACGGTTCCAAAGGGCAGGAAGAGGTTAGCTTTAAAAGCCATCCTCGTTCTGAAATGAAACTTAAAGAGTCCTTTCCTGTTTTCAGGAAATAGTTCTGCAACTGTACTTCTGGGCTTACATTTAAAGCCCCTCAGAGTTGCTTTCCGTGTTTCAGCGACTTCGGCGTTCGGGTGTCCCATTTTCATACAGGTGTTTATAAACTGTGAGCTGATCTTGTGTTCAAGAGTCAATTTTTATCTTGGACTCTCGTTGCTGTTAGACTTTGCTTTCAAAGTACAGGTGAAAAGAGAAGAGGACTTGCCTCACCTTTCTCTGGCTCCATCCGTTCTGGATTACTAATAAAGTAAAACTGTCAGCAAATGCTAAGCCAGCCAGTTAGACCAACTTACACAGCTACTGGATAAGATGCTATTTTTATATAATCACTTTACTCATCAGGGCCTCATTTTCCTTCAAAGGTACTTGTGGAAAAGAATCTAGATAGTTGACTATTGTGGTGTTTTTTTTTTCTTCTTTTCTTTTCAAAGGGGAAACAAACTCACAAGATGCTTTTTGAGACCTTGCACTTTCTTAAGAGCGTAGCGGTGGGAGTTCCTCCAGGTGGTGTCCTCAGCCTTTCTGGGACAAGAGGCCTCAAGTGTTTCTCAGTGAAGTTCCTGTGGGGCTGAAAACCAACGCTGCAAAGTTCTGAGAGTCAGTTTTTTCCTGCAGGGCCTCGCTGTAACTTTGTTCTTCTAAAAGCAGTCGCGGTCAGGTTGGAATGTGCAGAGAGGAACTGCTCCTCCAGGTTGGAACAGCTCCTGGGGCCAGACACATTTTGCCTTCTCCCCACCTCCCAGTGTCCATCAATGTGTCTTCAAACATCTATAATTATTCATTCAGCAGGTTTAAAAGCTTTTCTTTCATACCAGGGCTCCTGCAGGTTGATTCGAAGCTTCTTCCATATTTCGGTTACTAGAATTCTTCTTTTCTGGTCTGGGTTTACTTGCTGAAAATTCAGACCACGTTCTTTAGTTTTTATTTATGTAACTTAAAAATAAGCTTTGGGAAACTGGATGCTTTAATTCCTGGAGTACTTTGCTTTACAAAAAAATCATGCATGGTATGTGTTCTCCCCTGTTTTTGTTTAACTCAGGACACAGATTTCTATAAGGAAATTAGTAGGGCAGTTTTAATTTTACATTAGCATAGTTAGAAGGTGGTGTTTTCAAACTGATTTTATGCACACCCATGCAGAAGCACTCTGGATACACGCCAGCCAAGTATGAATCTGGTCTGATCGGTGTGCTTTGCATTGGTGAATTTGTCAGTGCAGAAGAAATCAAAATAGCCAGCTTTAAATGAAATGTATATGTTGATACCAGGATTTGCTTGGATTTAAAGAGCTTGTTTTTAAGCCAGCTGGAGTTCCCTGTTACCTGTGTTTTATTAACTGGGCTTTTGATTTGTTTTGCGTCCTCTCTGCTGTCTGAAGTGATGGTCTTGGGGCTTCCACTGGTGTAGGTTATTCTGAACCTGCTGTTCTTCAGCAGCGCATGAGACATGCCTGTGGGCATGGTGGTCTTCATTTGTTGTCCTATCTTTGTGTTGTGGAGCTGAGGGAGCATGTACTGGACTGGGAATCATCAGGGAACGTCATCATAGACTGGTTTAGGTTGGAAGGGACCTTACACATCATGGAGTTCCAACCCCCTGCCTTGGGCAGGGACACCTCCCACCAGACCAGGGAAGAGCTCCAAGCCCCATCCAGCCTGGCCTTGAACCCCTCCAGGGATGGGGCTGCCACAGCTTCTCTGGGCAACCTGTAATCATGTAGTGCCTTGAGAGTGTTTTTAGTTTAACTAAATGATCACCCAAATTAAGTTGTGACCCATAAACAGTTTAGTCCCGTGGTAAACAAACCCAAAACAAACAGTAAAACCCAACTAGCAACAAAACCATGCCAACCTCAAAGGTGGTTTGGTTGAATCACAGACAGGACTTCCTCTGATCTGGGAAAGTCCAGTAGTAGTTGTGGGTTTTTTAGGTGTGCCAATCTGAGATCTCTTTATCAAAACTGCAGAGTTAGTTTGTGTTTCTTTCAGTGGCTGATGCTTTTGTTCTGGGAGCCCTGCTCTCCATGCTTTTCTGCCTGTAGTCCTTGTTAGTGTTGCATAAAAGGCTTATCCAAACAAGGATGCTTCGCTGGTGTAAGGCTTGAAAAAAATCATACCCAGAGCAAATAGGAAATCTGTCCTTTAGAGAAGGGGTAAAATTGGGCTTTGTTTTCTATATGGAAGGGAGCCCATCCAGTAAGAGTGCATTGCCAGGTGCAGTAGTAAAGGAGTCCCTAGGAAGGACTTAGATGGTCTTAAAGGTCCCTTCCAACCAAGAAGTTCTATGGCTGTGTGTCTGCAGGCTGTAGCCTGCCCGGGCTTCGTTAGACTGAGGACTGTATTCTGTTACTGATCAGTGCAGTGGTTCTTTGGGGTCCTGTGGGCAGCTTTTTAACCACCAGGAAGACTTCAGCTGGCTGCTGTTTGGGGGACAATGAAGAGCCACAGCGGTGATGCTCTGGAGCCATTGTGTAGAGGGCCATGGCTTTCCAAATCTCAATGGGAACAGAGCAGCAATGAATGTCCCTTTTGAAATCAGCGATGGTTTTCCTCCCTCACAGAATCACAGAATCTCAGGGATTGGAAGGGACCCTGAAAGATCATCTAGTCCAATCCCCCTCCATGCAGCTGTTTGAAGATGAGGGAAAGTGGTGGCAATAGTGGGGAGGAAATGAGAACGCTCCATTTGGATTACTCAGTGTGTCACTGAGAGCTGGAGGGGAGCTTCACATTTATTAGCAAGTCAGTAGAGAGGAGTCACCAGGATAAAGTCAAACAAGACCTCCTTCTTCAGTAGATCATGAAAAATGAGAAAGATGAGTGATTGGTTTTACTTGGAATTTCTCGCTGGGAAAATCCATGGATTTTCTTGGTAGGAAAGCTACGAGCTCAATGTGCAAATGAATGCAGTGAAGTGGAGCACATATGGTTAAAGGGAATGCATTTAAAATGAATCAGATTATGTGGGTCTTCTGCCTCTAAAATGTCTTTAAAGACATAAAGACTTTAAACATGATGAAGATGCACACGCTACAACTGTCTCTATTCTGAGAAGTAGGTGCACTCAGTTAAGTTAGTTGAGTTTACTTCAAGGGTGGGTGTCAGGAGGATGGGACCAGCCTTTTTTCAGTGGTGCCCAGGGACAGGACAAGAGGAAATGGACACAAAGTTGTATGTGAGAAGTTCCATCTAAACATGAGGAGGAGTTTCTTCACTTTGAGAGTGGCAGAGCCCTGGCAGAGGCTGCCCAGAGAGGTGGTGGAGTCTCCTTNACCTGCTGTGGGTGACCCTGCTCTGGCAGGGGGTTTGACTGGATGATCTCCAGAGGTCCCTTCCAACCCTCACTATCCTGAGATGATTTACATTCTCCAATTTTACTAGAAAAATGGTTATTGAGATTTTGATGCCTAAAGAAAGCTGCGGTTTCTATATAAAGCATCTCGGTATGTTCCCTGAATGTCTGCTATAAAGTGGGAAAACCATTTTTTTTCTGAATATTCTGATTCTGAAGATCAGAATATCCATCATCCTGCATCAGGAGAATGTCATTTTTTGGTACTTTTTTTGTTCATGCTACTTTGACCATAGGAAATGGACTCTATCAAACGTGGCTTCTCTGAAGCAGGCGAGCAGTTAAACCTAGGGGAAGGGGATAGGTAGAAATGCAGGTCTGAGCTGATTCAGCAGGTGGTGTGAGAGCACTGATGCTCTGTGGCTGTAACCCAGTTTTTCCATTCCTTATATTCATTCCCTTCCATAGCCTAGGTTATTTTTCCCCTCTTGGTGGCATTTAAAATTGACACATTTCAACGCCGGTTTTGGCATCTTTGCAAAACACCAGTTACCCAAGGACGGCTGGGAGCCTCCCAGCTGGTATTTTGTTTGTAACTCTGCAGAAAAGCAAGGTAGAGGCACAGCTCCTGGGCAGCTGCCTGCAGGGAGGCTTGTGTCTCGGCTGCAGCAGCAAGTCTGCTCCACAGCAGCTGTCAGATTGAAAGCTGATTTGTATTCTTTTTTGGAAGGTGTAGGGCCATAGGATTTGAGGTTTTAAGGCACAAGGGTAGATGTGTGTTAGTCATTTCCTAGCTTTACGTAGAAAGGGTGGGTAGGAGGGGGATGGAGGCCTGTGTGTGGGGCCTGGCAAAGACCCAGGAGGTGCAGCTTGACTCAAATGGAATTTGGGAACCTTTGTTCTAGAGCACGTAGGGCACTTGAGTGCAGACGGCGGTGTGTTTGGCTGACAGCTCCTCAGCGTCCTGGGCTGCTGTTCTGTAAATTCAGATTAAAAAAAATCAAACGGCGTGGAAGAGAGCGGGGGGTTCAGCTTGTAATTCAAGGCCTTCCATTTTCAGCCACTGTGTTAAAATGACTGTGTTTGCCATTTGCAGGGGAAGATGTTTGGTCTTACGCAAAGGGCCTTCCTCAGTTGTTTCAGCAGGGTGGAGTGTTCTACAGCATAATGAAGAAAACCACAGGTACTTTCTTTGATTTTGTTTTTATCCCTTCCTTCCTCTGTGTTCAAACCTCCAAAAATTGTAAATTGGTGCAGGGTCACTTGTAAGAATAAATATATTTTGATTTGATTCCCATGATACGTTTTCCTTTTCATAATATTGGAAAACTCTTGGTGCTCCCTCAGAGAGCCCAAGTCTAGGGAATCAAAGATTAGTTCTTTCAACTTAAATCTCTGCAGCTTTCTCTCCAGCCATACGTCTCCATTCAAACTTCCTGAGTTGTACAAACAGCTTCAATAAGTGAACTGAAATTTTAAATTAATTTATTTATTTATTTTCCCCTGGAAGGATGAAACAAAGAGATCATGGGACCTATTCCTGTTTGACTGTAAAACTCCTACTAGACAAGCAGTTCTTTTTTTCTAGTGTGCTTCTTAGTAGATATTTTATACAGGGCTACTGCATGCTAATGGTTGGTTAAATTTGTTAAATTCCTACGATTGTTGTTCAAAAGTCAAGTTTATCCATCCCCTTCTGGCCTTGATAAGTGTCGCATCTTGGATTACACACAGAATAGCCAAGCAAGCAGCTGGAGTACATTTGATTTTTAGATGGCTTTGCAAATACCACCTGCAAAGGGTAGCATCTGTTGCTTTAGAGCAGAAAGTAGCACTCAGGTGTTTTCTCCCATTCAGAAGGTAGTTTCTGATTGGTCTCCGCGTTCATATTTTAGCTCTTGTGGTTTAATTTATAGTAATGCTTCCTTTGCCGTTTTCTTACTGTTTGATGTCTTCTCAGGCAGTTTAATACAACTTAATTTAATTAAGATTATTTCTGGAAGCAGGTATTATACCACCTCCTTTGTTCTGTTTGCAGTAGTTAAAACGTGTGGTGTACTCGGTGCCCACCACCTCCCACTGAATTACCAGCCTGGGTGATAGAATTAGCATGCAAGTGTCTTACAGCAGAGATGCTTCCTTTTAGGCTTCTTTCTTCTACTGTGCTTGTGGCAAGTGAATTAGCTTAAACAGTGCCTGGTGGAAAGGGGCATTTTGGACCAGTTAATGACTAGCCAGAGTTGAGAACCTGAAATGAATCCCAGGGGTTTTTAACCCAGGTGCTCATTAGCTCACAGAAAATGCCTGGTTTAAAAGTCACTTTAGCCAACTGATAACATAAGAGCTAAGGCTGTGGGAGATTATAATCTGTACTGGAACACTACTGCACCTGTGTGTGCAGTTATTCCTACCTGGGCAGGGAGAATTATTATTCCAGCAATGGCAGATTTGTGTGATTCTAATATTTTATGAACTACTAATTTTACACATTAAACAATTAGTGTGCAACAATCTAACTAATTTTTTTTTTTCACTCTAAGGATGTCCTTACCTGTTTGTAATGTTGTAGTGCATGTAACAATGCAACTCTTACACCAGGCAGGAGGAACAACGCTTCCCATCAAGTGGAGGTGCTGTTAATCAATTGAAATTTGATTTCCTGGACCTTGTCTAAGATCTTACAGTGAGATTTCAGGCCTGCAGTGTCAGAGACAGCTTCAGTCTTCTGCAGAGGCTGTTAGAGCGCTCTCTTTGGCAAATGAAGATTGAGCTGGTAAATTGCATAGTTAAAATCTGTTCTTTGGGCTAAGTTAGAGGGAGAGGTGTTTGGGGTTAAACTGTGTGAGTTTGGGCTGTTTGGTTATCGGTTCCCATGGGTATGGAAAGAGAGGAGCCAAGTGTCTGAAGTTCTTCAAATGAAATCTCCTCTGTAGACTCTCTGCAACTGTAAAAGGATGTGAATCAGAAGCTGTGGAGGAGTGAGATTGGTCAGTTGGTTCACCAGTATAAAACCAGTTTGATAACATTTCAAATTGAGTGACCCTTTATCACTGATGCCCGGAACTTGTCACTCGTTGTGACAAGTTATTTGATAACAGAAATGGGATTTGCTTTGTTATGGTTCTTCCCTTCAGCATAATTTCTGGTGGTTTTCTTTGAGACCTTTAAGGGAATATGAGGAAAAATACCAGTAATGTACCTATTCCTGGCACTTCTTAAAAGGGCTTCTTTTCAATTGTAGCTCTCCTTGCATAGCTGACAGAACAGGTAGTTGTTGCAGCTGAGTTTTCGTCTGCAGATGGCTTTTAACTCCCAGAAAGCCATCACCACTGAAGTTATAACCTTACTGCTTCTCCCACCACCTGTCTGGGACAGGGGGGTGAAAGAGTTATTTGGCATTTTAAGGTGATACACTGGAAAACCCAATGTTGCCCAATTTTTTGACACAGGGCAGCTTCAGAACTCGAATTTGTCTACTGAATTCTCAGTTTTAGCAGATCAGTCAAATTGTAAGTGGGACAAGGAAGCAAACAGCAGATCAAAACCGCTGCTGTGTTTTTGTTTTGTGAAGTTTAATTGTTATGATCTCCGGGGCTACCAAACATTGCCACCTCCAAAGGCTTTTGTTTATCGAGTAAGGCTTCCTCTCTAAGGAGAAAGAGCAAATTTGAAATTCCTCAGGCTCAGCAGCAGTTGTTGCACACCCTGAAATCCTACTGCAGTTCTAACTAGTAGAAGTAGGTCTGCAGCAGTGCTTCTCCAGATGGGCAGTGATTTGAAACGTGCCCCCAGAGTTGTCTGGGGTTTTGTTTGGGGGTATTTTGTGTGCTATTGGGGTGGGTAGTGGTAGTGATGGGGTTTGGCTTTGTGTTACTGCAAGCATAGGCTGTTTCTTTAACTGCCCCTAAAGCTGCAAGTGCCAGCAAGGTGGTTATTTTATCTAGTGATACCACACTCCTGGCTCTTCATTAGCAATCCCAGTATGACCCTAAGATGGCACTGCCTCCTGTGGTGGTTCAGTCATATGGCATACAAACCTAAATTGGTTTTCTCCCACCACAGAATCATCGAATCATAGAATTGTCTAGGTTGGAAGGGATCCTTAAGGACATCAAGTCCAACCATCAGCCTGAATCTGATAAAAATCCATCACTAAACCGTGTCTCTTAGTGCTATGTCAACTTGCCTTTTAAATCCTCCAGGGATGGTGCCTCAACCCCTGCCCTGGGCAGCCCATGCCAATGCCCAGTAGCCCTTTCTGGGTAAAAAGGTGTTCCTGATCTCCAATCTGAACCTCCCCTGGTGCAACTTGAGGCCGTTTCCTCTTGTCCTGTGGCCTGTGATTTAGGAGTACGACTGACCCTCCCTGGCTACACCCTCCTTTCAGGGAGTTGGAGAGAGCAAGAAGGTCTCCCCTCAGCCTCCTTTTCTCCAGACTGAACACCCCCTCAGCCTCTCCTCATAAGAGTTATTCAATAGCAAGTGTCAGGGTTGTGTTTTTACACACCTGATGCACTAAGTTTACAATAATTGCTGTCCATTCAGAGTCCATGCCTTGAAATCCATTAGTACCTTGAATAACTTTTTCTGTCTTCCCAGGTCTGGCTGATGGCAAGCACTGTACTTTTCCTCATCTGCCTGGTAAAAACTTCGTGTACAATGCTGCAGAAGACAGGTTAGAGTTGTGTGTGGATGCTGCTGGGCACTTCCCCATCGGTCCCGAGGTGGAAGAGCTGGTTAAAGAGGCCTTAAGTCGGGTGCGAGCAGAAGCTGCTTCCAGGAGCAGGGAATCGAGTCCGTCGCACGGGATGCTGAAGCTGGGCAGCGGTGGGGTGGTGAAGAAGAAATCTGAGCAGCTGCATAACGTGACTGCCTTTCAAGGGAAGGGCCATTCCTTGGGAACTGCATCCGGTAGTCAACAGCACGATCAAAGGGCCAGGGAAGCACCGCTTTTAAGAAAGCACAGCACCGAAAGGGACTTCAGTCCTTCTGCTAAACTGGAACCTTCCGCGTTCCCAGCTGCCCCCACTAACAGCGAGCTGATCCGAATCGCCCCGGGAGTTGTGACGATGAGAGACAGCCGGCAGCTCGACCCCACTTTGATTGAGGCCCAGAGGAAAAAGCTGCAGGAAATGGTCTCTTCCATTCAGGCTTCGATGGATAGACATCTGCGGGATCAGAATACGGAGCAGTCGGCGCCAGTCGACGCGTCTCCCAGGAAAGCAGAGGCGGCGAGTTCAACTGGTAAAACTGGGAGCTTCCCGGCTGCTCTGCCCGAATCGACTGCTGGGAACGGGGTGAATTCCCTGGGAACAACGTTCCCTGCGAGGTCTAAAGCACAAAAGGGAAATTCTGTTGAGGAGCTGGAGGAGATGGATAGCCAAGATGCAGGAATCCCTAATACAGCTGAGCCAATGGATCACTCTTGATAGGTTAAGATCTAAATCAGGGTAGGAGAGATTACTGATCAGAGGTTTATTGGCTGGGCCACACCAAGTGATTAGTTATTAAATCTTGTATGTATGTCAAAGATTATATCATCTTATTCAGTGCATGATAAGCGTGTGATTGGCAATAGCTTTCAATATTACCATACTGCTGCCCAGGCTGGCTCTGTTACCTGTAAACTAGTTATTAGGAAATGCACTGAGATGAGTATCTGCTGTGAATGTGGGTTCTTGAAAAAGTCTTTGTAAGTTTTAACTCCTTAAAAGTCTTAACATTTGAAGCCCATGCAAGGTTCTTACCCAGGCTTGTTGAAAGGTTAGAACAGGCAGAACTAGAAACATGACAAAGTTAATCCTGCCCCAGGTACTTAAATCCACTCAAAAATAGGCTATAAACAGGAATTACACACACATTTCAAAAAGCAACTGAAACTAAACTTCTGTTCCATTTGATAATGCAGCGTATCCAGTACTTCAGCTGCACCGTGCTGGCACCTCCTCCGACTTACAACCTTCCTCCCTTGGGATACAACCTTCCTCAGAAACCTTGGGATAAGTGTAACTTCAGTAAAACTCTCTTAATTTCTGCAAGTTAGGGAAAAAAAACCCAACCCAACCCAACCCAAGGCTACTGTGGTGTCTGATGAAGGTGAAGCGACTGCGGTGTGGTTGATGCATGGCTGGCTGAGCCAACACTACCCTTTTGGTGCTGTTAGTGCCGAGCGTGTTTTTATTTCCTCCCGAAACGCCGAGCCAGTCAGACATTGCCCAGCTTTGAGTGCAACTGCAGGAGGGAAGAGGTTGGCAGTCGCCAGAAACAGCAAAGTGTTGGATGGCAAATCTCTTTCTTTTTTTAAAAGGCTTCGGTCGCTGGCGTGGGTTAGCGACGGCAGGAGTTAACCAACGGCCCCGTCCTCTTCAGAGGGAATGAATCATTTCTTGGAAGGAACCAACTCTCTTAACACACCTCGCCCTAAAGCCTTCGGCCATGAATCTGAGCTTTTGGAAGCTCGCTGCTTGCTCTGTGGGAACAAGGAGCACGTGCCCACCTCTGTGAGACCCGCTTGAGCTTAGCCAGGCAGGGCTTCCCCACGGAGGGAGACGTTCATCAGCCCCTGGGCTCCCTCCTGAAGGGTGGGACACCCACCCAACACTGCACTTTTGCTTCCTACCTTCGTATTTAAGGGTGCTGTTGTGGCTTCCTCTCGTGGCAAGCTAGTGTTGAATGGGATGGAAGGGTGTTAGTGCAGCTTCAAAGGCATTAAGAGCATTCGGGTACCCAAGTCTGTGTCTGTGCACACGTGAGAGGGGGGGTGGGGTGGGTTACCAGTTTCCCAACTGTTGTTTGTATCGTATGTGTTTATAGTCAGAGAAGCCTCCTCACTTTTAACACTTCTAATCATCACTTAAACAGCTCTAAGCGTGAGTGTGGCAAAGTGTCCCACGAGGGAGGATTTATTTTTGTATGCCAAAATGAACTGAAGCAGGGAACTTAAAGAATAGCCCCCGTTTTGTCAAAGCAGATTGAAACACCCCAGTTGGTGAACTTTTTACGTAGAGGGAATAAACAGAATAAATATTTTATGATTCAGCACGCTACTTATAGGTTAAAAATATATATATGTATAACTGAGAATCACCTTTTCACAGATGAAAGGTCTCAAAGTACACACCTGTAGAGTTCAGCCGTGGGGAAGCTTGGAAGGTATGAAGTCACCTGGCTCCCCGGGACTGACCTCGCTGGTGCACTGATGAACTGGCAGGGCTGATGTGGTGAGACACAGGGTGCAGAGGCAGCAGCTGGAAGCCTGCCACCACTTCTCAAAACACTCACCCTCCTATAGCCAAAACGTGGCCCTCTGGCACAGGGTGAGGTGCAGAAAAGGACGGCGGTGACACCTTCCTGGGAAGGGGTTTAAGTCAGGAGAAGGCTGAGGAGGGGGAGCAATCTCCTGGATCTCTTGCATTTTAGACAAGGTAACTATCACTTAAGCTTTTTTAACTTTTTCTTTAGGAGAAAATAAGTCTTCCCTGGCTGAAAAAAATACGGGCAGTGCATGGGAGAGAGTTTTAAGTTGGAAAGAAATGGAAAGTGCTGGTTGCACGTGATCCTTCTTTCAAGGGAAGGTGCTTACTTCTTTCACGCCTTTCTGGTAAGAGTACAGAAGTTTGTGTGCCTTTTACTGTGTAAAGGGGAAGGCTTGGTTTAATTCTGACCCACTTCCACCTCGGCAGCAGTTTGACATTTTCCTTCTTATCTAAAGAGAGATGGACCCAGGAAATGACTCACCCTTAGTGTCACCTCGGGTCCACTCAAGTCACACAGATGGGAACTCTCTGGTTCCTAAAACCAAGCCCTCTCTAAAATTAGTGTCAAACCCACAAGATCCACTGGTGTGAATTCCTCTAGTGTAAAGCAGGGTTGTGCACATTTCTTTGCAGTGTTCTTATTTCACCTAGCTTTCTCCTGCAGTTCAATAGCCGGGAGGGGGGAGGTGTTGGGGTTTTTTTGTGGAGAAAGGTGGCTTTGGATGCTCTCAAGTGAAGCTAAACTTCATCTGGTGAGAAGGGAGAAGTGGAATAAAGAACACCCAGGTCTAAGTTTGAACAGGTTTTCTTTTTTTTTCATTTGGTTGCCTGTCTCAGGAGCACCCACCCACCTGCTTGTTGGGTTTCCCCCTGGGAGTCGGGAGAAGGATGGTGTGGCACGAGGGCCAGGGGAAAGGTGTCCAATGTGACTTCTCACACAGAGTGTCCCTTTCAAAAGAAAACAACCCAAAATAAAACCAAAACCCCCCCCAACTCCTCGCTCCTGAACTGCCTGTGGCTCTATGTTCTTTTGGAGTTTGCCTTGAGGGCTTTCTTGTCTCGGGGCCAACCACCTTCTACAGGGTGTCTCCTGGCAAAGATGACTTAAATTACTCAAAAAAATCCTAAACTTCAAGTACAACTTAGCATGTCTAACCAAAATCAGAGAGGATCACTGAAAATACAGGCAGAGTAATAACTAAATAAGAATAAAAAACAGCTAAGGAACCCAATTGCTGATGAGCATACGGGAAACCTCAGGAGAACCCATCAGGTTTCCCAGGCAGAGGTGGGATTTTTGGCTCCCGATTCCAACTCGCAGAATCCACCCCCTTTTGTCAAAGACTCCTTACAGGGAGAGGATCCACCTGTTGAAAAACCAAGCCAAAAGCCACGGCAGGGAGTGGTTTCTGTGTCTCGCTGGGGGACAGCGAGTCCAGCTTCTGAAACGGAAGCGGTTGGCGAAGATCTTGAGGAGGTGGGATTCCCTCTGAGCCCTCACGCCTGCGGTCGAGCAATAAGAGGTTGAAAGGAGAGAGGGCTTTGCAGGATTATTTGTATGTTCAAGGAGGAATATTGCCAAGAAATGAGGGAAGAAAAAAAAAAACAAACAAGAGTGCACTTTTAGGAGGGAAGGCTATTTAAAAATGTATAAATAAGAATTAAAATAGTGTATATATTTAGAGAACAAATCTTTTTAAACAGCAAGTGCTTTACATGTCCAAGTCAAGATCAACTAGCGTAGAAACTCTTCCCAGTCCTGGCTGTCACCCAGCACACTTTGGGTTGTTCTACTTGTGATTGCTGTACTAATTATATCTGGATTTTTTTTGGGTTGTTGTTTTTTTTTTTTTTATCTGTACTGTAACAATAGTGTATTATAACAGTATATAGTGTACTATACTACACTGCACTGTACAGTATTTGGAATTTTTCTTTGATTGCTTATATTAAAACTCTTAAGTTAAAACATCTGCTTGGGTTTGATAAGGTGCAACTTTTATCTGGCCTTTGACACGCCGGCCCGTTTGATTAACACCGGGTTAATGACTTGGAACCGCGTTGACTTCACCGTACGAGCTGCGTTACACTCGCTGTGTTTCTGCAAAGAAAAGCACTTTAGGCTGGGCATGAGGAGAGAATTCTTCCCAGAAAGAGTGGTCAAACCTGGCCCAGGGAGGTGCTGGAGTCCCCATCCCTGACTGCGTTTCAGAGTCGATTGGATGTGGTGTTGAGGGATCTGGTGTAGGGGAGACCTTTGTAGAGTAGGGCTGATGGTTGGACTGGATGATCCCAAGGGTCTCGTCCAACCTGAATGATTCTATGATAACTTGGGTTGGTTGGTTTGGTTTTTACCTCAAACCTCTTCTGAGTATCTCATTAAACACAGAGACCTTTGAATCTGGGGGATTTTTAAAGCACGTTTTTAGGTATTTTAGGCCAAAGCGTGAGATGGGAATCTTTTTTCAAAGTTGTCACCTGGAAGGTGGTGTAGAAAAACGCTGACCCAAGTCACACATGACATTGAAGATCTCTCACACTCCCTAGTGTGAACCATAGGTCAAAAAAGGTGTGTCCGAGCCAAATTGTAATGCCTGTATGTAATATGTGAGTATGGATAGTATAATTGGGGAGAATTAGGCTTTTGAAAATCTGGCAATACTCAAAGATCTGCGTGTCAGAGGCCTGTAGGAGCAGTAGTGTGGCCAGCAGGAGGGGGGCAGCGATGGTTCCCCTGTCCTGGGCACTGGTGAGGCTCCACTTCAAGTGTTGTGTCCAGTTTTGGGATCCTCACCACAAGAAAGACATTGAGGGCCTGGAGCTGGTCCAAAGAAGGGCAACAGAGCTGGTGAGGGGTCTGGAGCACAAGTCTTGTTGAGGGAGGAGCTTGGGGTGTTCAACATGGAGAAAAGGGGTCTAAGGGTAGACTCACTCTCTCCAACTCCCTGAGAGGAGGGTGTAGCTGGGGGGGTGTTGGCCTCTTCTCCCAAGTCACGGGCGATGGAACAAGGGCGAAATGGCCTCAAGTTGTGCCAGGGGAGGTTCAGGTTGGAGATGAGGAACAATTTTGACCCAGAAAGGGTTATTGCACATTGGCATGGGCTGCCCAGTGCAGGGGTTGAGGCACCATCCCTGGAGGGATTCACGAACGGGTAGATACCGTGCTGGGGGACGTGGCTTCATGGGTTTTTTAATCAGAGTTAGGCTGATGGTTGGGCTTGATGATCTCAAAGGTCCCTTCCAACCCAGGCAATTCCATGATTCTAAGATTCAGGAATTACCCTTTGGAAGGTTTGTATGTCAGAGGCTGAAATGTTTAATGCTAAGCCAGACGTTTATTCACCCTTATTAATGCAGTAATTAACGAGAGTCAGACCCCCCCCAGTACTGAATGTGTGAAGCACAGCCACAACATCTATATAATTGTTTATTTTAGGTTGGAGTTGTTGGGTTTGGTGGTCTTTTGGGGTTTCCCCCCCACCCCTTAAGTATGTCCACAGCAAATCTCTTCCAACATCTCTGCAAAACCCCAACTTCCTGCCAGAGCAAGACCCCTCACAGCGTGATTTTCTCCCTGGGGTGAGGGTGAGCCTTGGTTGTCCATCAGCATGTGCAGGGAGTTGAGGAAGGTTCCCCCTGTGCTCAGCACTGGGGAGTCCACCCCTTGAGTCTTGTGTCCAGTTCTGGGCACCTCAACACAAGAGAGATCTGGAGGGGCTGGAGCGAGTGCAGAGGAGGGACACGGAGCTGGAGAAGGGCCTGGAGAATAAATCTGATGAGGAACCATTGAGGGAGCTGGGACTTTAGTTTGAGGAAGAGGAGGCTGAGGGGAGACCTCATCACTCTCTACAACTGCTTGAAAGGACATTGTAGAGAGGTTGGTGCTGGTCTCTGATGAATTGTAGGGACAAAAGTGACTGCTGTAACTGACTGACCTGACTCTTGGATCCATAACCTGGAGAACAAGGCTTATGAGGATCGATTGAGGGAGTTGGGGTTGTTTAGTCTGAGGAAGAGGAGGCTGAGGGGAGACCTCATCACTCTCTACAACTGCTTGAAAGGGCACTGTAGAGGTATTGGTGCTGGTCTCTTCTCACGGGCAATGAGCGACAGGACAAGAGGGAATGGCTGCAAGCTGCAGCAGGGTAGGGTTAGGCTGGACATTAGGACAAAATTCTCCACAGAGAGAGCAGAGCCTGGACTGGGCTGCCCAGGGAGGTGGTGGAGTCCCCATCCCTGACTGTGTTTTAGAGTAGATTAATGGTGTTAAGGGATATGGTGTAGGGGAGAACTTTGTAGAGTGGGGCTGATGGTTGGACTCGATGATCCCAAGGGTCTCTTCCAACCTGAATGATTCGATGATTCTATGATAGCCAAGATGATGTGACAAAAGCCTGGTTGCTACAACTGATCTGAAATCATGGAATGACAGAATTTCAGAGCTGGAAGGGACATCTGAGATCATCTAGTCCAACTCCCCTGCTAAAGCAGGGTGCCCAGAGAAATGGGTTGTTCTGATTTGAATTACTTAAATGGGTGTACACTGGGTGATTCTGAACACTTAGCAATATTGCCAAAAGCATTATCATAGAATCAAAGAATGGGTTGGGTTGAAGGGACCTTAAAGATCACTGAGTTCCAACTCCCTGCCCTGGGCAGGGACACCTCCCACCAGAGCAGGTTGCTCCAAGCCCCATCCAGCCTGGCTTTGAACCCCTCCGGGGATGAGGCAGCCACAGCTTCTCTGGGCAACCTCTTCCAGTGTCTCACCACCCTCACAGCAAAGAATTTCTTCTCGAGATCCAAGCTAAACCTCCCCTATTTCAATTTCAATTCTGCTTCAGTGGAAGCACGACCTCTGTTGCAGTAACTTGCAGGCTCTTAAAGAGGCTTCAGAGAAGTTGTTCTTCTCTGTTCCGTTAATGAAGGGCACGGATTTGATGATTATGTTATAGCTGCACAGACATGTGCTTGGATTGTAGCCACCTCTGTGGTTTTTAAATGACTACCTAATTTTGTTTTCTGCTGGCAATAATCCTCCTAGCGGCTTGTCTCGCTGCTGGCAAATCTAATTTCACTTCTACAGTGATCCTGCAGACCTGGACTGGGTCTGTGCTCTTTGGAAACTTGTATTCAGTACGTAAAAAAAAAATTGAAAAGGAGGATGGGAGGTTGAAGGAAGTTACCCCAAATCAGGAGAAGGTTTAGAAGGTGCTGTGGTTCTTATTAGCCGCTGGCCTGTGGCGCCGGCCAGCCTGCCTGAAGCACACAGTCGTTTCTTGTAAGACTTTAATTGCCACGGTTCAAACAACTTCCTTCAGAATGAGAAAAGCTGGGGTTTATAGGCTATCCTGTCCACTTGGTATCTAAGATTTTATTTCCAATGAAGTTTGTAGCTGCTTGCCAGACCCTACCTCCTGATCTGGACCTCTCTCTTCTTTCCCACGTGTGTTTCTGCGGACCCTGCAAATCCTCACGAGGTCTCTTCTGAGGTTGGGCTAGCTTCCCCTCGGCTTCTCATAGAATTGTAGGATGGGTTGGGTGGGAAGGGACCTTAAAGATCATCCAGTCCCACCCCCTGGCAGGGACACCTCCCACCAGAGCAGGTTGCTCCAAGCCCCATCCAGCCTGGCCTTGAACCCCTCCGGGGATGGGGCAGCCACAGCTTCTCTGGGCAACCTCTTCCAGTGTCTCACCACCCTCACAGCAAAGAAGTTCTTCCTGAGATCTCATCTCAATCTCCCCTCTCAGTTTAAAACCCTTTCCCCTCGTCCTATGGCTGCACTCCCTGACAAAGAGTCCCTCCCCATCTCTCCTGTGGGCCCTTTAGGCACCAGAAGGCTGATATAAGCTCTCCCCAGCGCCTTCTCTTCTCCAGGCTGAACGCCCCCAGCTCTCTCAGCCTGTCCTCATAAGAGACTTACAAAGCCTAATTCCAAACCAGCACGGGGCACCAGGTACTGCCAGTACCCGGTTAACGGGTGACTTCTAAAAGGTCTAAACTTCTTTGGTCTCCAAAGCTGTACGTAAGGCTGTGAATGGAGCAAATCCTTTTCTTAAAACCATTTGCATGGCTGACCAGAACTGGTAAAACTCTTCCTCCCTGGTTTCCAAAGTAAAAAACTGGTCTTTGAGTAATTAGTAAAGCTTTTTAATTGAGACAAATGCTACAGTTTAATCTTGCAGCGGTACAATTATTATTAATTGGGAGAGCTGATTGTGAGATCCTGGGTAAAGTCTGAGTGTGAATTTGGGAATGGGCTTTTGCCCCCTTTGATCGCTTCGAGGCTGCTCCCCTTTTCCCCCCTAAAAGCCAATCTGTCTGCCCATACAGTGCCTGCTATAATGAACAGCCACAGCACTGAGAGCGCGGGTGAAGTGGTTGCCAGCCAGAAGTTTGTCCCTTCAGAGGGGTGCTGTCAGTGCAGCTGCCACTGTGCTTGGAGAAGGGAGGCTTAGGACTCGGTCTCTAAGTGACAGTGTCCACCAGAGCCGGCCACTGACCCCGTTTCTTCACGTTCTGTGCAAGAGACAGAGTGTGAGCTCAGCCTGACCCCAGTTTCTTTTCAAGCCAGTGCCAGCTGAGGGGTGGCAGAAGCAGGGGTACCGAGCAGCTCAGGGGGTCTCATCCCCGAGAAGCACAATTATTGTACAGGAACTATCTTGCTCTTTGTGTACGTGCCTGATCAGATCCTGGTGCAGGTCCTTGGTGGGGATACATCCCAGGAGCTGCTTTATTGACCTCCTGAACCTGGGAACTGTGGTTGGGTTTGTTGGCTTGATCCAAAGGCCACGTCAGAATTCTCTGGGTAGTCGTACAGCCTCCTCGAGACTGTGCTATAGACTGTGCAAGGGGATGGTTTCTGTGCACAACTGTCATGGAGCTTAATGCACGAGTATAAATACTCAGCCCACCTAGATATACTCAATTATGGCTGTTATTTTTGTGGTGTGGTAGCCTTCTCCCCTCCCAGAAGCTGTATAAATAGGTGGAGCCAAAGTGCACAGAGCTTCCCCACTCTTCTGAGCCAAGTGGTTGGTCCTGTAAGACTTAGCATCTCAGGAAAATGTTGTAAGGAGGGAACTCAGGGGCAATTCCAGCAAAACTAGATCATTTTCAACAGCCATGAATAGAACATTGCCCTTCAGAAACTCTGATAGTAAGAAGGGAGAGGGGAGGGAGGGGAGCGGAGGAGAGGAGAGGGAGAGGAGAGGAGAGGGGGGGGNAGAGGAGAGGAGAGGAGAGGAGAGGAGAGGAGAGGAGAGGTCTGAAGGCACAGAGCAAGCTGAAATTGCTCTGAGCTACAGCTTCACTGAACTGACTGTGACATAACTCAAGTACAAATGACACGCAGCAGATGCAGATAATAATAATTTGCTGTCCATATGGAGAACTATTTCGATTTAAAAGGGTATCTGATGAATATCCTCATGTTCTTCATTGGGAGTCCCTCCAATCGTGGGGAGGAAGCTCAGCCCCCTCAGCTGACGCAGCAGGATCACCTTGGGCACTGAGTGGTACAGGAACATGGCATCTAGAGCAAGGCAAGTATCTGGGCTGAAGACTTGTTTTAACAAGTGTTTCTGCCAGTGCAGAGCTCTGAAGATGGTAGTCACTAGAGGAACCGGGCATTGAAGACTACTACAAGGAAAGAATCTGGTAAAAAAATGTGTGAACTCACCTACACTGAGCTTGGTCTCTGCTTTAGAAATCATCCTGTGCTTCTTTAAGTTACAGAACCTATTTCTATGAGACTGTCAACAATCGCTTTTGAGTTGGGAAACTGCTGAGGAAACGAGCCACTTCTTTTCCCCAGTTCAAAACAAGGAATCCCCAAGTTTATCTGGTAGGGATTTTGCTAAGGTTCAGAGGCTGAAGCTCTCGTGGCAAGAAGTCTCGTTGATTGTGCTGGGAATCATCTTCCCGAAGGCTCGGGGTTCCTCCATTGTGAGGTTTCTGAAGAGCCAAGTACAAATGACACTAGGATAGACTCTATTAGTCTATCTAAGGATTACTCTTAACGTCACGTCCGGGGTGTTAAGCCCTGTGCCTTCTGAGGAATATCCTTGTGTCGCTCAGTTGGCTGGATAAATGTCCAACTGGCTGCCTGAACTCATGGAGAGGTTCTGATGAGCAGAACAGCCAAGAATTCCAGGCTTCTGCACACAGCTTCCGAGTTTTTCCATGATTTCAGCCCTGTGACCATATGAGAGGGGATCACCACTGGGGTTGGGGTCTCTTTATTCATTAAGGGCTCTGCCAGCAGATAGATGGAACCCTCACAGGATGGGAGCAGTAATAAATGAGCCTGGTAACACACATATGGACTCACCATATGGCTTAATAGCGGTACCTTCACGCCACTGCAGCTGGGTGAATGTTTTTGAAGCACCAGCAGTGGGCAGAAAGGGACTCGTTTCCCAGCAGGGACAGAGTTCCAGGAGGTCGTTCTAGGGCTGTTTGGGTTGGGTTTGTCAGGAGGCCCAACTAAGCAGCCCAAAGGCGACAGGGAAGTGGCAAAGTGCCACTGGAAGTATGGTCACAGTCACTTGAGGCCCAAGGGCTTGGAGTGATGGTGACATTTGCCTCATCCTGCCACCCTGAACCTACAGCAGTGTCTTTGCACCTCGTCATGTTCTTCAGGTCTAGGGTGGAATCAAGCTCTCCTTTGGCACAAGGGCGCCTTGGGAAGGGCAGGCAAAGGCAGAAAGCGCTTCTTGCATAAGGGGACTCAGGTATTGCAGGCTGGTGAGTGTCCCACCAGAAGTCTAATGAGGCTGAGCCTGGGTGGCTTGTGGGCCATGACAGATGGGATGGGATGGGATAGGATGGGGCAGCTTCTTTCTTATGGGTGCTACCAAAGCACAGTTAGGGAAAATAATTTGTTGGAGGGTTTCTGAAGAAAGAAGCATCGAGACCTCTGGCTTCGGTTTTGTGAAGCTACTAGAAGCCAAGAAGAGGTGGAGGGGGGGATGCTTTTTTTGTTGTCGTCGTTGTCATCCAGGAGTACAATAAACTCAGCACATCAGACCTGGACAGTAATAGATACAGGATTCAAGCAACAAAAGAAGAATGAGGTGTGTATGTGCTTGCTGCTGTGCTCCAGGGAGAATGTTTACTGGATGTCATAACAAACTGCATCTTTAGATAATTTATTTTCTTTTTTTTTTTTTTAACAGGACCAGCAGTACTTACTAATTTAGTAGTTTGACTCAGCTAATGCTTTCAGGATCTATTTCCTACAAATTAAGAACACATGTATTACTATGGTAATACACAAGAAGGTACTTACTGAAACAACAGCATTTTTTATTCCAGGCTCCTTTCACTTTGAATTAAATATAAATGAACGCTAAAAGATGACATTTTATACCATACGAGGCTGATGACACAAATCCTGTCTGAGGGTGGTTTTTTTTTTTCATTCCACATGCTTTTTGATTGCAGCTTTTGTAGTTCAAAGGCTCCTGTCAGAGCTTTGATGTGGGGAAACCTGCTGTGCTGTCCCTTCTGGATACTAGAAGTGAATCACAGAGAATGCAGGTCGGTGTTGAATGGTGTTGGTTAGCAGGAGGCAAAAGCTGGTTTGCAAATAAACAAATGAAACCCTCAATGAATTTCATATAGTTTTCTTTTCTGTGAAAGATGCAACGGTATGAATTTGGCCTCGTAAGAGTAGGTGTGTAATGCAGGTAAACTGGGGCTTTGTGGGTTTCTTTCCCCACAAAAGGTGTGGGCTCTGCCAGAGCCTGAGGTTCCCTGCCAACCAAGCGTTCTCCCTCACAGGTTGGGGTATATCTGGATATAAACATACTTATATATATATAAAATCATAGAATGGTTTGGGTTGGAGGGCACCTTAGAGATCATCAGGTTCCAACCCCTCTGCCCTGGGCAGGGACACCTCCCCCCAGACCAGGTTGCTCCAAGCCTGGTCTTAAACACCTCAGTTGTATGGGCTTGCTTTCTAAAACATCACCAGAAGAGGAGCCAGTGCTCACCTTTCCCTGAGAGCTGATGGTGGTGGGACTTGCCTAAAGAGTAGACTGGATTTTAGGAGTTGAATCATAGAACGGTTTGGGTTGGAAGGGACCTTAAAGATCACTGAGTTCCAACCCCCTGCCCTGGGCAGGGACACCTCCCACCAGAGCAGGTTGCTCCAAGCCCCAGCCAGCCTGGCCTTGAACCCCTCCAGGGATGGGGCAGCCACAACTTCCCTGTGCAACCTTTTCCAGTGTCTCACCACCCTCACAGCAAAGAATTTCTTTCTGGTATCTAATCTAAATCTTCCCTCTTTCAATTTAAAACCACTAGCCTTCCTCAGACGGCTCCGCTCCCCAGCAGAGTCCCTCCATATCTCTCCTGGAGCCCCTTTAGGTACTGGAATGCTGTGTGTGTATATGTACAAACTCCATACGTACAAGGCTTCATTTATACCAAGAAGGTGTGTAGGGGAATACCTAGAAGAGACATAGGTTATGCTTGAGTGTAGCTTGTACTTCATGGTGGTGATAGCTTCAGGAAATCACATTAAAATTAATACAGGGCCAAGCAGATGGTTGTGCCCTGTGATGGCTGTGGGGGAATGGATGCCCTGAAGTGCCGACCCCAGCAGTGCCTTTCCCTGGGCTGCAGGAACATCCCCTGCCCTTATATTCTTTAATGCCAACCTGCACCTTTACAGCAGGTGCTTTTCTCTTGGCCTTTTCTCCTCAGGCCTCCTCAGAGCTCAGCTCATGTGTTGGTGAGCGCAGCCCATGTTCGGTGTGCCCTGTTTCCATCTTGGCAGGTAGAGCAGCCCACACCCTGAGATGGAGGGTGGGCTGAGGGGCCTCATCCTTCTCAGACACTCCTGGAAACACCGGGCATCGAGGTTTCCGCGGAGGAAAGAGAGGGAGAGAAGAGGGAAGGGCCATCACCACAGCCCGGGGCAGGCCTCGCCCCACCGGGTGGTGTGAGGGCCTGAGGGCCAGCTGCACCCTCACTGCCCCACCGGTAGCCGGGGTGAAGGCCCTGGGTGGGTGGGAATCCTCCGCCTTGTGGGACTCTGGCGACCTGCCATTTCAGACCGAGGGCCAAATTGGGGTTTTAACGCCCTGGCCGTTCCCGGGGAAGGAAGGGGGGCCTCGACGACGGCGTGAGGTAATGAAGGCCGTCTCTGCCCTCACCGACCCGCTGGTAGCCGGGGGGGGAGGCCTTGGGGGGCGGGAACCCTCCGCCCTGTGGCACTCTGGCGTCCTGCCATTTCAGACCGGGGGCCAAGTCGGGGTTTTAACGGGCCAGGGCCATTCCCGGGGAAGGGAGGTCGGGTCTCGGCGGCAGCCGCAGGGCGGTGGGGGAAGGCTGTGTGGCGCGGGATGGCGCTGGCAGCCAGCTCCCTTCGATAGCTCAGCTGGTAGAGCGGAGGACTGTAGAGGCGCGGCCCGCGGGAATCCTTAGGTCGCTGGTTCGATTCCGGCTCGAAGGAGA
>VZTM01012141.1:197308-253237 GCA_013400555.1 Jacana jacana | reverse complement strand
CGCAGGTGAGTGTGGCCGCGGGAGCGGCCCGGGGATCGCTGCGCTTTCTGTCCCCCCGGCCCGGGCCCTCGCAGCCTTCTAGGCCGTCGCCCCGCGCTCAGGTACCTCATCCCCCCGCTCCCCGCCTGCCATCGCCCCGGGATCCCGGCCAGGTGCCGCCGCCCCGCCCCGCTTCTCTCCCCCCCTCTCCTCACTCCCTCCCGCCGCCGGGCAGTGCTGGCGCTGCTCTCGGCCTTCTTCCACCTCCCCGGCTGTCACTGCCCGCCTCCCGCCGATTCCTCCCGGCACCCGCACAGGTATCTGTCTGTCCGGCTGCCCTCTGGCTTAACCAGCACCCTCTCTCGGCTATAAATCTCCCCTCTCGCTTCTGTGCTTTCTCTGGGCCCGTCTGTGTTGCAGTTTACCTCGGCAGCTCCTTGGCGTTTCTTTCCTGCCATCCCCGAGCCTGTTAGCACCGACTTAGGTTTGTCTCCGCAGCGGCTTTTTCCTGCTGGTTGCTTTCCTTTCTGCTGGAGTAATGCTTCTAGCTTCTCTCCTCCCAAGTGGCTTTGGCACAGCCTTGGTGTGAGGTTAGGGGTGGTTCTGTTGAAGCTGGTGTTCGTCCAATATCTCCAGTGCACCTCCTCTCCCTGATTTGGCATTTTCTGTGGTTGAGGATGCTGTAATCTAGCCCGAAATATTCCCCGGAGAGAATGTTTCCCTCGAGAGCTTCATGTTCCATCTTTTGTTTTGTTGATATGAAAACGGGTGCGTCTTGGAGAACTTTTATTGCTATAGTTATTCTTGTCTCAAGTAGAAAACCAGCTTTGGAAAGGTGATAAAGAAATGTGAAAGGAGGGTTAGGATTACGAAAGGAAAGGATGCTGGTGTGGGGGTTACCTACGGCACCTGGGCTGTACTGTGACTGCGTACTTCTCGTGGAGCTGGGGGTGGTTTCGAAGTGACAGGTATTAAAGCTGCTTTCCTGTTTTTCCTCTGACTTGAAAAGAGTTTGTAAGTCTATCTTCTTTTCCACAAAGCTGTGGCTAAACCAAGAAAGCAAAGCTTTGGGGTCCTAGTGTTGTAAGGAACAAAGATTCATTCAGAGGCTTTACCCACAGAGGCTACCTGCAGGAGCTGTCTGTGCCTCCCTGTCTGCGAGAACCAGCTCAGAGGGAGAATGTGCCTTGTTACTCCCAATCAGCATTTTGTAATTTAGAGATACTTTCATCTGTGACATGGCAAACAATAGGTTTTGTCTTTGCAGAGCTTTAGCTTGTATTGTCTCCCATGACTGTGGAGTGCCTTGGTGTCATCACTGAAAATATAACTGGTTGTGGATAGCAGAGGAACGTTTGGTTGGAGATCAGGAGCCCTAGAAGAACACTGTGTCAGTGTGTGATGAGGGTATTTCCAGAACTATCTCTCATACCTTGTGGCTATGAGGTTACATAAAGGTGATCTCAAGATTTGTAAATCTAAGCATGGAATAAGGACAAAGTCTAATTGTCTTGCACCAAATAGAATTAAGTTTAATTTTGTTAATCTGCTCTTGGTTTCTGTGTTTGGAAGCTTAAGGTGGTACCAAGGTGTGAGAGTGGTAAGTGCCTGCTGGGCTGGCCCTCCTGCCCTTGAAGTGCCTGGAGGTGGCGGTTGGCTGTGCCAGTTTGGCTGTGGGAGGTGCCTGCTGCTGGAGAACTCCAGATGCAGGGTCCTGCACTGCCGCTGCTGGCAGGGACCCCGCGTTGGCTTGTACTGGTGCTCTCAAGAGCATCACTGCCCTGTTCACGGAGGGAGCCCTTCCTCTTTTAAAATCTCTGTGACTTTTCACGTAACTGAAGGCTGTTCTTGAGCTAGCTTGTGCAGTGGGTGAGCAAGGAGGTCATGTTGACAAGCAGCTTAACCACAGGCCGAATTTCTGTTAGCAGTAAATTGTATGGCTTGCTTGGTATGAAATGGGATTATAATATCAAGTTATGCTCCTGATAATACCAAGATATACTGCTGAAGCCTGGTGAGAACCTGTCAATAAGAGACACACACAAAAAAAGGAAGTGGGAGCAAGAAGAGAAAACTCTCAGTTATCTGTGAGCTTAAATCCTGTTTTCTTAAGTCTCAAGCCACTTAATGCTGAACTCTGACAATCACTGCGTTTGCTGCCCATTTTTTAAAGTGCAGTGAAGAACTTACTGTTGAGCTTCAGACATCCTTGCTGCTTCCTATTTCACCGGCTCCACGAAGTTTTAACGTGTTCACGTTGCATCGTGAAGCCAAGTGGGGCAAACCCAACTGTGGTGTAGGATGCAGGAACAAGGTTAAATACAGCGGGTCTGCAAGAGCTGGCAACACGCTCTCTTGCAGTAACTCTTTCAAGTGAGTAGTGCTCTTCTTGACTTGACCGTGTGTTTGCATGAGAACATGCTTCCTGGGGAGATCACAAATACAGAAAGGGTTGGTCAGTGTCTCGTGTGGGAGAGTTGCATGTTCTGGAAAGCAGTGCAGAGATCTGCCAGCTAATCAGTTCTCAGGGCACCAGTGCAGGTTAATTCCGTTACTGGGAATGTTGTTTTTAACCTTTGGTTGCAGGATGGAAGTAGCTTTCAAGGCTGAGCAGAACTGTAAACTTAGTTTTGAACATGAATTCAGGATATTTATATTATGGATTATACTGATAATAAAACGGAGACAGTGGTGTGAAACAGCTTTTAATTAAAGCTGTGGGTTTTGCTGGGAGTCCCTTCTCTGCTGTACCTAAGGCAGAAGAACCGTTCTCTTGCCAGGCCTGGATTTCCACACGTGTTTGAATTTATGCAGCCCAACGTGAGTCACCGATTTACAAGTGTCAGCCGTGTTTCCATGAAACGTTTCCCAGTGCTGCTGTGGTTGGTGAGGCTTTTGTTTACCCGGGCTGTGAATTACTCGTTTCTCCAGTAGATGGAGTGTGGTTTACACACAGTCAGGGAGCTGAGCTGCCTCCTTGCCCCTCCGACTCCCAGCCTGGAGTGTCAGCGCCGATACTGTGGCTGTTTCTTGCTGGAACATCTCTGTTGTTAAAGATTTGTATGTAATTCCTGTAACGTCGAGGCAAGGCTTTTATTCAAGGCGAGAGCCTGCTTAAATCTCAAGTTAATGCTAAATTACTTGTGGCAGCCTTGTTGTGTGTGTTGTTTGAGTTATGGAGGTAGAACATGAGTGTATTTTGCAGGCTTCACAGAAATTAGCTTAGAAAATAAAGATTCATAAATGTGTTATGAAAACACGATCTTAATTATCTGTCCCTACCACAGTTCGTGGCCTTAAAATGCAAGTTAAGTTTATTCCTTTGACATGATGAATATAGACCACTCTGGAGGCAGATCTTATGGTGGTGAAAATTCCAAATGTCCTGTTAGAACAATAGGTACAGACTGGAGAAAAGACATTCTGTTGAGTTGTTTTCAACTCTTCTAACTCCTTCTGTTGTACTCTGCAGTGAGGAAGATGATGACCTTCAATACATGGATCATGACTATGAAGTACCACAGCAAAAAGGTTTGAAGAAGATATGTAACAGGGTGAAATGGACCCGTGATGAGGTATGTTTTGGGTTTTTTTGGCTTTAGTTTCATCCCTATGGGATATTGGCAGCGTGTGAAATGTGTTATTGTTTAGTATTGCATCTGGATAGGTTGTAACATTTACTGGCTGAGGGTATGTCTTAACAGGATGAAAGGCTGAAGAAGCTGGTGGAACAAAATGGTACAGATGATTGGGCTTTCATTGCTAGTCATCTACAAGTAAGTTGAATCTGTTTCAGTTAATTTCCATTTTAATATTTATTTACTTTGGTCTTATGTCTAGTTTGGAAGTGAGGTGACATAGCAGCCAGAAACATGTAACAGTAACAAATATTTTAAAGGGTGCTTGTAAATTGGACTTGAGAACTAGACCTTGGAGAACCTTAACAGCTCAGACCAGGGCTCAAGTGGTCTGAAGTAATCTATGTGATGCCTTTTGTCCACACTTGCTATTTGTTTTCAATCTGGAATATATTCCTGCTTCCTATTGGTCCTATCATTTGTGGTGGTTTCATCTACAGGCCACAGGTTGCTCCTGAAGCAGTTAGAGTGGGTTGCATCTGAAAGATGGTGTGAAAGCAGCAGCATAAATCTCTTAAACAGCTTGGGAAAAGGGGAGCGGTGTGGGGGTTTTCTTGGTTTGTTTTGAGGCTTGTTGGGGTTTTGTTTGCTTCCCTAACATATGGAAATCTTTCCACTGGGTGATACCTTCAGCTGCTCTGGATGGAACTTCAAGGGGTTTCTTGGAAGTTGCCTTCTGGCACTTAAAATTTTTTGCCCTGTCCAAACGGTCCGGTAGAACGAATAAAAGACATGTTGGTTCAAGCATTAAGTGATTCCTCAGCTGCTTGAGCTGCACTGGCAGAGAACACCTATGCCTACAGTTGATAATGACTTTTTTTCCTCTTATTAAATGTTATAAAATGCCTACTATAAAATCATGGTTAGAATCTAATCATTTTTTGTTCTTTATTGAAAATGGGAGTAGCTGTCCTATATTAAGCCTATCTCCCTCAGGAAATAATGATGTTTTGTAACAAACTCCAGTGTGCTTTTTAATCATGCAGCGTCTACCTGTGATTAACTTCAGTACTGTGGCCAGTGTGATTTTAGAGGCAAAAAGCCAGTGCTCTGAGTGTTTTTCCTGGTCTTGCAGACTGCTTCTTGTTCCATCTCCATCTTGGCATGGTAACACCTTTACCTGGTGGACAAACCCAGCCAAACCTTGCAATGGATACTTGCTATCCAGCAGCTTGCACTGAAGAGATTGAATCATCACGTCCCAGCCTTACAAAAGCTGTACCACAGTGCTGTGGTGGGGCAGGCTCTTAGCTGCATCTTTCTAAGGGTTGGGTCAACTACCTAGAGAGCCCCAAACTTCCCTAGGGAACAATTTTAAGGAGGCTGAGTTGTCCCTTCCCCTAGGGACAATTTTAAGGAGGCTAAGCTGTCCCTTCCCCTAGGGACAATTTTAAGGAGGCTAAGCTGTCCCTTGCCCTAGGGACAATTTTTAGGAGGCTAAGCTGTCCCTTCCCCTAGGGACAATTTTTAGGAGGCTAAGTGAAAGCTTACTTCTCTTTCCTAACTGGGAACAATATTTCAAAAGATCCTTAGTGAAGCTACAGAAAAGCACCATCTGTCCTGAGCAGCCAAAGCAATGTTGTTTAATTAGTATGTGTTAGCTAAACTCGATATAAATCTGTTTTCCTTAACACTCTAGCAAAGAGCTAAGAATATATTCATTTGAGACTTAGAAAAATGCTTATTCCTTTATTTTAAATAAAAAGTATTTGCTTTGAAAAATTCTTTTCTTATGTAGGCTATAGATATAGATGTTTGTTGGTCACGTAAGATTCAGGGAAGGCGTGGAGTAATGAGAACAAAAATAATTCTAGGTTTTTCTTCAGAGAAGAGTAAGTTCTGAATTTGATTATCGAGCAAGAACACTACAGTAATTAGATTAGAGCTTTGTGCAAGGCTTTGTTTTTCTGGGGAAGAGTTTTTCTAAGCAAATAGGAGAAGAAATATTAAAGGAGAATTTAACTACATAGAACAGAGGTCTGAATAAGTCTTTTATTTTGCAATAAGGCAATAGTTCTGGCTAGCTAAAACGTACATTTGTGCATCCAAGAGTTTAACAGCTACACTGGTCTTCTAAAACTATTTCAGAATCGCTCAGATTTTCAGTGCCAGCATCGGTGGCAGAAGGTATTAAACCCAGAGCTGATTAAAGGTCCCTGGACTAAAGAAGAAGATCAGAGGGTAATAAAATCTAATTGATACTGTACTCTTATTTTTTTTTAATTGTAATAAAATTGGTATGTGACTGTTAAGAATGTGCACTTCTTAGGGTTTCTTCCCCACAAAGATTATGTCTGCTGCATCTTGTGCCATAGATAATTACATTACATTATGCTGTCTGAGAGGAAAAAACAAGGCAGCTGCTCCTAAGTAGATGGGATGTCTGCTCTGCTCGAGTGTTTCATTCCCCTCTGCTCAGCTTGCTGGCTGAACCACCCTGGCTTACCTCCTAGAGATCTCTCTAGAGCGCTAAAGATCAAAGGTCTCGTTTATATCTTTTGTTCCTCAAACCCACCAGGCTTAAAGGGGTTGGGAATAAGGGGAAAATTAATTCATATTCTGCTGTTAAAGAAGCTACCAGCAGTGTTTTAGACTCCTTTTCCCCATCTCTCTTGATCCACATGGCACCTTTCTGCCTGCAAAAGCACTGCTAGCACCTCGGTGCCTTCCTACTCCTAGGAAGGTGTGCATGTAGCTTTCACCTGAGGTATTTCAAATCAACTCCCGATTCCCACTGTTTAAAACTGTTTCAAGATGTTTAAAATTGGTATTTGTCAACTTGTGGATATGGTCTTCCTAATCTATTTTTTTTTTTTCTACAGTTCTCATTGGTCTTTTAAGAAAAAGCACTTAATACATAAACCCACACAGAAATGGAATAAAAGCTGGGAGTAGAGGTGTGGGGTTTTTCCCATATGCATGTTCTTGAAAAAAGACAAACCAAGCATCTTGGCCAGCTTCTCTTTTAGGTCTTTCCTAATGTCAGCCCGTATAATGGGTGACAGAAAGGAAACCTCCAAATTAACGTTTTCATCAGTAAATACTTATATTCTAAACACAGTGAATTTGGAATTAGTTGATTTATTCAAAAATACTTATTAAAACCCCAAGTCACTGTCTGCCTCCTTAGGCCCAGTATCTTATCAAGGTGACTGTTACAATCCTATTCCAAAATGTGAAGGTATCAGTCCCTGATTAGGAAAATCAGGGTTTGGAGCTATAACGTGCTTTCATCTGTGTTCCAGGTTATTGAATTAGTTCAGAAGTATGGTCCAAAGCGCTGGTCTCTAATTGCCAAACACCTGAAAGGAAGAATAGGCAAACAGTGCAGAGAGAGGTGGCATAACCATCTCAACCCAGAGGTGAAAAAGTCTTCGTGGACAGAAGAGGAGGACAGGATCATCTATGAAGCTCACAAGCGTTTGGGAAACCGATGGGCTGAAATAGCAAAGCTGCTTCCTGGAAGGTGCTTTTCCAACTCTAATTGTGTTAAATAATGGACTGTGGAAAGCAGTCGTGGCACAGCTTTGTAAATCTGATTTGTTAGTTAGCAGCTGTTCAAACCTACATCACAATGTTTTGATTTTGATAGATAGTGATTTTTTTTTTTTAAGACCTTTTGCATTTGTTTATTTATTCTTAAAAAGCCATGAAACCAATAAAAAGGCCCCTTAACATTCTGCAAGTTCCTTCAAAACCCCTCCTGTTCACTTAGAAAAAACTCTCCCTGCAAGAAATAGTGGAAGAAAGCATTAACATCCTATGACTTGATATCAAGGTGTCTTCATTAATATGCATGTGGGGTGACTTTCTGGTTTAAGATCAGATTTTATTTTGAAATTTTATTTCCTTTTTGTGAAACACTTCTTGTTAAACAGGACACTCAAAGAAGGGGATCTTGGTAACCTTTGCAAGTTCAGGCTTAGGAACCCTGCATTGCAAAGCCAGCTGGGTGTCATGTAGCTTTGAAGCTAAGACTGGATTGTGTGTCTTGGGGTCCTTATCTGTCCTTCAAATGTGATTGCTGATTTTTATGCTCGTGGAAAAGAGAATCTTAGTGTGTGAAGAGTTTAATGAAATGCATCCTTTTTATTTTACCTTGTAAATTCAATGTTAAGCTGTCCCTCTCTGAACTCAGCCTGTGTGTTCAGGAGGTGACTGGAGGTCTAGCAGTGCCTAAGGAATGTCACCACTTGGCAGTGGTGGGAGGAGGAGTCCTTAGAGCGATGTGGTTAAAATATTTGACATTTTGATTGAGTACACAATCCACAAATCACAGGCAATCTTTTGAAGGACTGGGAAGGGCAGAGATTGCACCTTAATTGATTTTTTTCAGAGAAGGAAGATGAGCTTGTAAGTGCAGAGAAGTTCATAATTCACTAACTTCGGCCTTGAAAATAAATCCAAGATGAGGCTCTTAGCTGAAAAGTGTAAAGAGCTCGTCCCACACTAGTGGGCTGAAAAAGGGATGTTAAGCTTAAACCAGGAATGGGGCTTAAAGCAATCTTTCTTTTACCTCTTTCTGAGGCTAGTGATGCTATTGATAGTAATTTAGACTCCAATGTCTTCATACCCTGCTCTTGGCTTAATGGTTGCCTAGTGTTAAAAGTGATTTCNCAACCCCAACTCCCTCAATCGATCCTCATAAGCCTTATTCTCCAGGCCTTTCACCAGTTTCCTTTCCATCGATGTGATGGTGTGCACTGGTCTTCTGCCACGCCTGCTTCCCTCATACAAGAGCAAGGGCACCGAGGGGTAGTGGGATGGATGTTCTTCCATCCCTGTAAAACTTAGGGCTGGGAATGCAGCATATCCCTTGTGCTGTGGGACAGCCCGGGGATTGCCTTTGCCTCAGGGTCTGCGAAGTTGTAGCAGAGTATAAATAATCCATTGCCAGAGAAGATGTGGTTGTTAGGAGTAAAAAAGGCTCTCACCCATGAAAACAGCTAGAACTCTTTTGCTGCTTTTAATTTCCTGCAGACTTGAAGTTGAGTAGAAGGAAGTTTTGGGAAAAGTAGCTCTCTAGACGTTCTGCCCACCGATAATAGAGCCGAGCGTCCTGGCTGCTGGAGCTTTCTGGATTTGTGGCTTTGAATTACCCAAATGTACAAACCTCAGAGATTATGCCATAAGTTAAACTTTGCCACGTGGAAACCAGTCACTATTGCAGCCTTTCCTTTTAGGACTGATAATTCGATCAAGAATCACTGGAATTCAACGATGCGAAGGAAAGTGGAGCAGGAAGGCTATTTACAGGATGGTGTCAAGCCCGAGAGAGCCAGTTCCTCCAAACTTCAGCCCCAGCCTTGTCTGACCGTGGAGCACTTGCACACTCAGAACCAGTTTTACATACCTGTTCAGACACATGTAAGTTCAAAACCCAGAACGATTAGTCTTTCCCAGTTTCAAATAATTTCTTGTGTTTGGAACAAGAAACAAATCTGAAAGAAGGAAAATCTGGGAGGGTTTTTTTTTTTGGTGATATTATGGTAACTTAGGATTTATAAACCATAACAAACAGTTTATGCGTGCTAGATATTAGAGAGAATTTGATACCTTCCTTTTCTTTAGGTTTTCTAAAGTGGTTTGTGTCTTTTTTTAGATTCAAGCATACCAGTATGCTTCACCAGAAGGCAGCTGCCTGGAACATGCTTCAGCTTCTTCCAACTTAGTTCAGGTAAGTTGTATGTTACCACGTATGATGATATGATGCTGTGAAATGAAAAGTCTAAAAACCTGTAACTTGAAAAAGTCTTTAAGTCTGTATCGTTACCTCCATTTATGTAAGTGCTCCCCTGTGGGTAGACTTGTAGCTTCATTAGTAGTTCCTGGGGGGGGAAAAGGGGTCTTTATACCTCCCAGAAACACAACAGTTGTGGCCAAATAACTTATTGTGACTGGTTTTTTTTTTGTTCTCACTAGGTTTTAATCTTTTCCCAACTGATTAAACCGTCAGTCAGTTGCAAGTGCTCTTTTTCAGCGTTCTAAATATATTCTAAAGTATTGAGGAACTTTTTAAAACCAAACAAAATGCATCTATTTATTTCCTTTTGCTCCTTTGGGATCACTTAGAACGTAACTGAAAATTCCTCCTGTGTTGCAGACTGAATGTAGATCTTGGTTTACGATATGACTTCCCAGAAGAGTTCTTGTGCTTGAAATGAGTAAAAGAAAAAAAGATATGCTGACCCAGGGAATAGTAGATATTTTGTTTGTGCCAGCTGTGTTAGAGGCCTTCTGCAGAGCCCTCTACCTGAGGTTTCCCTCAGCAGATCACCCGTTTCACGTTGGGGTTTCTTCCCTGATCTCAGTGTAAGACTATGAGTCATAACAAAGCCTTACATGGCCTTTTACACTCTGCAGAATAGGGTGTGGTACTTCTGCTCCTTGAAGTCTTCCCTAAACCGAGGGCTATTACTAATTTTGAAACTTGTGGTGTATATCCTCAGCTTACCTACATTTCTAGCCTTACAGAAAAAGTTTTAAAGAGGTTAAAACTCAACCACCCAACCCACCCAAACCAATGGGTTCCTTTTCTTTTTTTGGTAACAGTGGTAGGATTACTTGTGTTGACACTCTGTCAGCAAATGCTGATTAGAAACACTTCCTTGCACACTCAAGATAAAAGACTCAGAATTGTAGAGAGGGCATGAAAACACAAGCCCATCTACCGAGGTGCTAACGGCATTGCTTCTATTAAATATAAATAGTGCTAGAGTGTGCTGAGCATCTACAGGCTGTGTTAGAAACCTGTTAAAACACTAGTTTATATCCCACTTTAACATCAGATCTGTTTCCTGGGAATTGCTGGAATGGTTTGGCTTGTGAATGACTGTGTTACAAAACATAGGATCATTTTGGTTGGAAGAGACCCTTGGGATCATCAAGTCCAACCATCAGCCCCACTCTAGAAGTTCTGCCCTACACCAGATCCCTCAACACCACATCCAATCTACTCTGAAACACAGTCAGGGATGGTGACTCCACTCCCTCCCTGGGCAGCCCATTCCAGTCTCTGACCACTCTTGCTGGGAAAAGTTTTGCCCTAATGGTAGAGCTTGAAGGGCTCTTTCCCCACGATGTGTGGATTTCTGCTAGAAGCGAGGCTGTGTTGCAGTGTAGAATCTCTACTGTGGGGGGGTGGCAGAGGTGGAAAATAATAGTGGCTTCTTTCTTCAACTTTTCAGCAGTCATTTATTGATGATGATCCTGATAAAGAAAAGAAGATAAAGGAACTCGAATTGCTACTTATGTCAGCAGAGAATGAGATCAGAAGAAAGCAAGTGGCTTCTGTAAGGACTGTAAATTTGTGTAAATATTTGAATGTGCTCAACCAAGATTAATCCTCAGTAATTTATTAACCAACGTTTGGGTTTGTGTGGTGTTCTTTTTCACTCAGCATTATAAAATCAAACCTGGGGCTGTTGGGTTGTAAAACAAAGTCTATGTGTTTCAGTTGAGGCAAATTATTTTCAGTCCCGTTTCCTAAACTGTGAAAACAGCAGAAAAATTACTTGCCATTTGGCAGTTCTTCCCAAGAGCCAGGATTTCAATCCTCTTCAAGAGGCTGCATGCTTTCCTACTGCTTGTTATTCAGTTCTGTAGATCAGCAAGGTTGACCTGTCCAAAGAGAAAGCTTCTACCTTTCCAGTGAAGATTAAAACTTGTTTCTTGAGTCCTGAGCAGTGGATAAAAATGGGATAAACATTTAGAAGTTAAGGGAACTTATTTTTTAAAGCTGATTCTGAATTGATATCAGATCAAACCAGAAGTATTTAACTTAGAAGTATTCTAGAAGTATGCCATAACGAGTTCCTAGATGTGTTCTAGAAACAGTTTCTAATCTCAAAACGTACCTGTGATCTGTAGTGAAGGTGACTGTGAAATACTGATGGTCAGGAGCACAGGGAACCTGCATCAGAGGTGGCTTTCAGTACAACCCATGATTAGCTAAGCTGTAAGCAGGTGTAAGACACCAAAGAGAGGTGAGATAACAATCTTACACAGCTCGAGAATGCTGGGTGTGTGAATGTAAGAAGAGGAATAATGGCATTAATGCACACAGATAATTAGTGTTTGAATAAGCAGGAGAGGAACAGTTACGCTTGATCTTTCCACGTACTACTTTATTTTTCCCTCCCTGTGGTCACATAATCGACTCTTTCCACCTTCTAAATGCTTCTTCCTGCCTTTTAGCAAGCTGGAAACGTGCCTTGTTGGTCTGGAAGCTTTGTCACCGAGGACTGTGTGTCTAATACACTAACCAGCCTCGGGGAACAAACCAGCGAGTTCTACAGCATGGAGGAGACCCACGGGGCCGCCGCTCAGCAGAGCTCCCCGCCTCGCTATTTGGCTGTGGAAGCCAACACAATGTTATCATCTCTACAAACCATTCCAGAATTTGCAGAGACACTAGAGCTTATTGAATCTGTAAGTCTCTATCCTCAAAAACTGGTTATTTAGGAACATTGACTTACACAATGTATGTAAAATACTCTAGAAATTACCTTTTGCTGTACTTGTCTGTAGTTTTACCCATACTGAGCGATGTGTTTTATTGCCTGTTGTAAAAGAATTGTCTTAAAATAATGGTTTTTAGGATTGTGTGAAAGATGTGGGGAGAATTGTAGAATAGTTAGAGTTGGAAGGGACCTTAAAGATCATCCAGTCCCACCCCCTGCCCTGGGCAGGGACACCTCCCACCAGAGCAGGTTGCTCCAAGCCCCATCCAGCCTGGCCTTGAACCCCTCCAGGGATGGGGCAGCCACAGCTTCTCTGGGCAACCTCTTCCAGTGTCTCACTACCTTCACACTAGAGATGTGACACTTCCTGATACCTAACCTAAATCTCCCCTCTTTCAGTTTAAAACCATTACTCCTCATCCAATGGCTCCCCTCCCTGATCAAGAGTCCCTCCCCAGCTCTCCTGTAGCCCCTTTAGAGACTGGAAAGGGCTGTAAGGTTTCCCCAGAGCCTTTTCTTCTCCAGGCTGAACAACCCCAACTCTCTCAGCCTGTCCTCACAGCAGAGGTGCTCTGGCTCTTGGATCATTAGCCTGGCACTCCTCTGGATTCATTCCAACGTGTCCATGTCCTTCCTGTGCTGAGGGCTCCAGAGCTGGACACAGGAAATCATTCCATATGCAGCTTTTGGAGGTAGAGGGCTGTTAGATTGGCTTGGACGTTGTGAAATAGAATCATAGAATCATTCAGGTTGGAAGAGACCCCTGGGATCATCAAGTCCAACCATCAGCCCTACTCTACAAAGTTCTCCCCTACACCAGATCCCTCAACACCACATCTCAACCACTCTGAAACACATCCAGGGATGAGGACTCCATCACCTCCCTGGGCATCCCCTTCCAGGGTCTGACCCCTCTTTTCTGGTGGCCTTCCTGGGCACACTGCTGGCTCATAATCTTGGATAAGCCTTCTAGTGTTTGAGTGTTCTCCACCTTGCCTTGCAGGATCCTGTAGCTTGGAGTGATGTTACCAGTTTTGAGCCTTCAGAGGCTGTAGCATCTCCTGTCAAGCCGGCTCCAGTAAAGCTCATGCGGATTCAACCCAGCGAAGGGACTGCTGAGTGCCAGTATAACGTCAGCGTCGTGCTTGACGGCAAAAAACACAGCAGCACCAGCGGGGAGGAAGAAGCAGCTTTTCCAACAACACCAAACTTACCTAAATTCAACACTCCACCTTCTATCCTGAGAAAGAAAAAGAGACTGCGTGTCGGGCAGTCCCCGGTTAACGACCTGAACGATGGCTCGTGTAACGATGCCCTCGGTGTTGCACTGAAGCATACACCAGTGAAAACACTACCCTTTTCTCCGTCCCAGGTGAGGTTATTTTTAGATATTGCTGAGCTACAGCGAGTCCAGCGGGTGCACTGTAAGTTACAAGGGCTTTCTTCTCTAGTCACATGTTGTAGCCAAAAAGTTTTGGCCAAAAACTTTTTAAAACATCTGCATAAGGGTGTATACATTAAAAAGAAACTGTTAAATAACCCATTTCCTCTTTCTTGCAGGCTAACTAGGGGGGAGGGGAGCCATGACTTCTGTCTGGGCTCACACTTTCTCATGCAAATAATTGTTGATAGAGACCTATTGTCTGTGTGACCTAATTAAGCACTGGGGATTTTAAGGAGAAAATCGAGGTTTCTGCGATGAATATCGCAACTGTCTTGGAGTATAATCAAGAACAGTTGATGGGTAATAGCCCTTAAGATGTATACATATACATTTTCTTTTACTGCTCAGTACAGTGGTCAACTTGTGTCCTTTAAGCTTGCTTAGTTGTTTTTTCCTCTCTTGCACTTCAGTTTTTCAACACTTGCCCTGCAAACGAACAATTTAACCTTGAAAACCCTGCATTTACGTCGACTCCAATCTGTGGGCAGAAAGTTCTCATTACGACTCCCCTGCACAAGGAAATGACACCAAAAGATCAAAAGGAAAATCTGGGGTAAGACTGTTGCATCAAACCTCTGGTGGTGTTGCTCAAACAAGTTTTTCTAAACCAGTAAGAAATTAGTCTACCTATATGAAAACACTTAAGTACTTAAATAAACTGGCTTCCTGATTTTAACTTAACAGAAGGTGACTTGTACTCAGTTAAAATTCTTCCTGGCTTTAAAATACCAAACAAAATCTAATTAAAGTGTAATATACCTGGGGTAATGCCATGGTGGTCCTAGTGTTTCAGGTTCAGGGTGGTGATATCTGTTGGGTAAATGAAAGTATTTTAAAGTGTTTGTTAGATTCATCTCGTTACCTAACTGTTGATCAAATAAAGAATGAAAATGCAGGCGTAAGCTCTTTTCTATGCTTGAATAGTTTTAGAACTCCCACAATCAGAAGATCTCTCTTGGGTTCAACACCGAGGACTCCAACTCCCTTCAAAAATGCTTTGGCTGCTCAGGAGAAGAAGTATGGTCCCCTCAAACTCACGGTATGTGATGGCAGTGTTTATCTTCCTCACTGTTCATGTCTACGTGCCCTCGTGCTTTTGGGACATGGTGGTGAGCTTCAGTAGGATCTTAGAAAGCATGTTCTAACACTGCTCTTGTTTCAGGGATGTTCCATGGGGAACAGCTAGAATGTAAACTGAAGACATTCCAGATCTTGTATGTTAAACTCGTAGCCTTCAGTGTAGTGCTGAGAGGTCTTGTTGAAAGGAGTTTGGTACAAACCATCATTTGGTCCACAGTCACCTTAAACTCACTGGTCCCAGCTTTGTGAGTCGTTTAAAATGTGTGTGTCCTTTCACCAGGTGGTACCAGGCTTGGCTATATCAATAGCATTCAATCCTATAGCATTCTCTTTTTTTTCAGAACCAAATGTGTGAGAGAGTGAATGGGTGTGGATGCCAACTGGATAACCCCAGTAAGAGCAAACTGGTGCGGATGAAAGTGACTGTGTTCTTTATTTTAAGTGACTTTGACGTTTGATTGAGAAGCTGCATTATCTTTGACTCCCCTGCACTATGTACGAGCGGAGTTGGGTTCTGGTTCCTCTGCAGTGCTAGGACTGAAACTAGATGTTTACCACAGCATGCTCGGATTCTGAGAATTTTTTTGATGGGAAGCTGTTTGGAAGTGATTTATCCTTCCTAGGGGCTTACTTGAGTGATGTCTGCTGTTTCCTTCGCCCTAACCCCCAAAATGTTAATGTAGCAATTCGTGATTCCTCTGACTCACCTGGCTGTCGCTGAAGACTTTTCTTCTCGTTGGCTGCAGATAATGTTACTTTTTATTTGCTTGTTTGTGCCAAGTGAATTCAATTTTTGCTCTCTTCCTAGCCTAGCTGAGGTATGTTAATGCATAATAACTTTTGGAATTCAGTAGACATATGCTTGTGCAAGTTCTGAAAAAATTCCAGCCCGTATATATTGACTGCTTCTTTGCTGCAAACACAGAAGGTGGCTCAGACTTTGCCACAGGGCTTGGCACCATCTGTGTTACCCTATAGATTCACAGTCTCTCACTATGCAAATGGAGTGGTTTGGCATTCCTCTTTCTGTCCACTATTAACCTCCTGTTCAAAATCGAATTTTGGGGGCTTAAGGGAATTCTTCTCCTCTGGGTGCACAAAGGAGCCATCTGTATGGCTTCTGTGAAATTCTGCACTCTACTTAGGACTGTCAATGTCTCAGTCAAAGACTTGTGCTAAGGTTGAGAGAAATTCCTTCCCCAACAACAGTCATACTCTTCTGGTGCAGTGTTTTATATGTTTGCATGCAGTTCTAGATACATATATGCATTTATATATGTGTTTAGGATATATAAAGTGCTTTTAGGCCTGTTGTGAGGGGACAACCATTGCTAATAAATGCAGACAAGCAGCCTGCATGTCTTCTTCAATGCTGCCTTGCATTTTTGAGACACTGTGTGCCTGGAGATGTTTTATCTGGCTCGAAGTAGTGTGGAGTAAAATGAATTTGAAGACCTGCATAGCCTTGACATGTTGCTCTGTAGCTGTTCAACTGCAGTAACTCAAATCCTTTTCTCTGTTGCTGTATTTTGCAAGATCTCTTTTCTGGCCTGCTTTAGCTGAAAGTAGAATATGGTAAAAACTAGCAACTAATAGACTTCCTGTATTTTCTCCTCTGATCTTAATTAACTTAGTCACAACCACTTGCCTTCCTGGAGGAGGACATTAGGGAAGTTTTGAAAGAGGAAACTGGAACAGATATATTTCTCAAGGAGGAAGATGACACTGCGTATAAAAGCTGCAAGCAGGAGGTAACATTACAATGACAATCTCAAGTAGGAAACAACTGCTTTAAAGTAACATTTTACAGTTTTTCTCTGCAAAATGTTTATTGCAGCACAACTCTTCTAAAAAAGTCAGAAAATCGCTGGTCCTAGACCCGTGGGAAAAAGAAGGGGGTGCCCAGCACTTCACAGAAGAGAATAGTTCGGATGTACAGGTGAGTGTAAACTGCTGAAGAGCATCAGTGAGAGCAATGTTAATGTAGCACTGGGTACAGAATCATAGGATCATTCAGGTTGGAAGAGACCCTTGGGATCATCCAGTCCAACCATCAAGCCCCACTCTACAAAGTTCTCCCCTTCACCAGATCCCTCAGCACCACATCCAGTCTACTCTTAAACAGATTGAGGGATGGTGACTCCGCTCCCTCCCTGGGCAGCCCATTCCAGGCTCTGACCACTCCTTCTGGGGAAGAATTCTTTCCTCATGTCCAGCCTAACCCTACCCTGTTGTAGCTTGAAGTCATTCCCTCTTGTTCTATCACTAATTCCCCGTGAGGAGAGACCAGCACCAACCTCTCTACAATACCCTTTCAAGCAGTTGTAGAGAGTGATGAGGTCTCCCCCCAGCTTCCTTCTCCTCAAACTGAACAGTTCCAGGTTGAGGCTTGATTCATGCATCTAAGCAATATGTGAATGTTGCACTTGAATTCATGCATGAGTTCCTCCTGCCAGGCCTTCTGGGTGGGACTGGTCAAGTCATGTATATGCTGTGCTGATTTGCTGGTACAGCAAAGCTGCTTCCAGGCTGGTTACCTACACTCTGTAGCATGGCAGGGGGTTGGAACTCAGTGATCTTTAAGGTCCCTTCCAACCCATTCTCATACACACTGAAGCTCTCTGTACTATACCAAGAAGATGGCACTTGCCCCTCTGATTTGCCTGCTTGACAGTCTGGCAGATGTTCTGAAGATACCTGGTTGCCTCTTGGGCAGATGCTTTCCCTTTTCCCGCTTCGCATAGTAGGGGAATACCTTGAGAAATACCAGGCATGTAAAAGATGAGGTTTGTGGGCTTCCTCTGCCTGAAGCAATTTGAATACTTCTGCCTCAACTAGTAAGACCTCATCAGAGATGAGGCAGTTTTGGTCCCTCATTCCTTTCAAAAGTAGCCTGAGACTTTTTGCAGTTGAGTGACTGCATAGATTAGTCCTTAGTCTTGCAGTTTGTAGGGAAACTTTGGTGGAGCACTGGAACAGGTTGCCCAGGGAAGGTGGTTGATGCCCCTTCCCTGGAGATCTTCAAGGTGAGGATCGAGGAGGCCCTGGGGTGTCCCCGCTGACTGTGCAGAGGTTGGACTCGATGACCCTAGAGGTCCCTCCTGGCCTGGACCATTCTATGATTCTGTGATAATCTAGTTCTTAAATTAATGTCTATATGCCTTTAATTCTGAAAGAGCAAGTGTCTGTGATTCTTGATCAGGTTTAAAGCTATATTCGAGGTAGGAGCCAAAGCCCCCAAAAGGAAGGGGGGGTTAAGGGATACCCCTTGCTGCTAATGCAGCTGGTTTGCTCAATTCCCTTCTGAAATGCCTGGTAGCCTCCGTGCCCAGCCCCGGTGTCTGTCGCTGGGTGTTAGATGTTCTGCCACCTAGTGGGAACTCCCTGCTTCCCCAGGAACATCTCTGTCTTGGGGGGGGGACAGTGTTGCTCCAGCCTTTCAAAAGAGACAAGAAATGCCCGGTGTTCTCTCAGCTGGGTGCACTGTGCATGGCCCATGCACACGTCATTAACGAACCCAAAGGCACACTGTGACGTTGGGGACAAGTGGACTGGGAAGAAGAGACTTTTCCTCCACGTTAGTGAGGGATACTGGTGCAACAGGAACGTGCGCTCTCAGCAAGAGAGATAGTGGTTGTATCTGATTTTAAAATGTTCCAATCCACCTGGTGGTAAGTTTGGAGCGAGGAGGAGGTAGAATAAACTTGTGAAGGTGGTTTAACACAGTTTGATGGGGTGGTTTTGTAAGCAAACAGGTACATGCAATGGTTACTCTCATCTAATCTTGCTCTAAAATTGCCATATCCTTAAATCCAGTAAAGCTGGATTAATTTCTTTTTCCATAAACATTACCAGCATATAAAATTCTTCTGGAATGTTCCAGGGCTTATATCAGTTCTCAAAGCGGTTCATCCCCCTAATACTGGTGTGATCTTAATTTTTTCACTCCAGCCTCCTCGTGCTCACTTTCACAAAGCTTGTGCTAGAAGTGAATGCAAGCTTCTTTTTTCCTTTAGAGCTGTTCAGTAGCTCCCCCTTTCTCAATCCTTGGCTTTGTGGGAAAGAGACAGTCTTCTCAGTGATGCTGGAGTCGTGAAAGCAGCTACCTGTTTGAGAATCATAGACGGGTTTGGGTTGGAAGGGACCTTAAAGATCATGGAGTTCCAACCCCCCTGCCCTGGGCAGGGACACCTCCTACCAGAGCAGGTTGCTCCAAGCCCCATCCAGCCTGGCCTTGAACCCCTCCAGGGATGGGGCAGCCACAGCTTCTCTGGCCATCCTCTTCCAGTGTCTCCCCCCCCTCACAGCAAAGAAGTTCTTCCTGAGATCTAACCTAAATCTCCCCTCTTTCAGTTTAAAACCATTTCCCTTCGTCCTGTGGCTCCACTCCCTGACCAGGAGCCCCTCCCCATCTCTCCTGCAGGCCCCCACTCTGCTCAGTGTTGCCTATGAATCCCAGTATAGACCAGGATGGTTCTTAACCATTCATTGCCACTTCTTTTCAGATTCTTTCCTCGGGTTTTTCTGATAGTATTTGCTTTGTTTACACTTTGGCTTTTCTGATCACAACAGTTGAAGACTGTTTTGGTTTTCTCATTAGTAGTATTAATTCTTCTTCTTTTTTGTCAATAGTCAGAAAACGCATATACCACATCTTTATTAATGATACCATTGCTGGAAATACCTGACAGCAGATGTAACCTGACATCAGAAAACCAGGATGCAAATCCAGCAAACAAAGCAAATGCAGTAATTAAGAAGAAACCAAATGCATGTGCTCCAAAAAATGTCAAACTGGAGAAAGCTCTTCAGGTCTGGTTGCAAAGAACTTTTGTTGCTCTTTTCTCAGCAGCTTAACAAAGAATTTCTTTTTGGTTTCTGCCTTGTACTAATGTCTAGAATCGTTCAGTTCATTGATCTGGTTTCGGTCAGTGTTTCCATCATCCTTATGTCTTAGAAGTTGGCCAGAGTTCTTTAAATACAACCTGGGTGTTTCACTGAGTGGCCTCTCAAATTTCAGTGGGGTTGGGTGGGAAAATTAGGGTAGGTTAGACCTACAGACAAGGTCTGGGGACCCAAATCTAGCAGCAAGGAAACCTGACTTTGCTGTAAACTAAGCCTCCATAGCGTGGAAGTTCCTCAGATTTGGCTGGTACTTCATAATGAGCCCAGTAGGATTCATTAAGCAGAGTCCATCCACGGGTTCTCTTTGGTAATGGTTCTTGTGTGGTTTCCATACCTTTTAAAACTGGGGAACCTGACTCTTCCTCTGTGTGTCCCCTGACCACCAGGTTTGGGGAGAGAGACGTTCTCTTTGACCTGGTTTGGTACCTCTTCCAGTTTCCCTATAGGGAGCTGATGTTGAAAGCTTTTGTGTCTCCTTAGTGCGCCCACTGCTCTGTATAAATTAACAAAAACAGTAATTAAATAATAATAAAAAAGGGCAGGGCACCTGGGGCTTGATAGTCCACGTCCCACTTAATTGCTTTAACGGTTGTGTGGTTCCAAATATAGAGAGAACAGCAGTTCCTGTCTGATCCTTTCTTCTGAGAAGAAAGAATAAACTTCATTTCACTGTGATATTACAACCCCCCCCCAAGAATTAACTGCTGTGAATTGCAGCAAAGGGTAGTACTATGCCCTTCAGAAGACCTGGAAGGGGAGCACAGTCACACTGTGCTCACAAAGATTCCCATGGAACCACCTTTCTCTTCTTGCTCTTTCCCCTGAGGAATTCCCTCCAACCACGAGGCCCTTCCATGAATCAAGTCCTGCTAAATTTATGGAGAGACCTCAGAAGGGCCGATTGGGCCTGTGCATCCACGTGTAGAGCTGCTCCTTTGGATAAGTTCCCAGCTCGATGTAGGAGGCAGAGAATCTTGTGTTCTTCATTATCCTACAGCCTGCTCCTGCTGGGTCTGGTTCAGAGCTGCTGCCCATCGGCTTGAGATTCGATAAATCAGGGAAACACGCAGAGTTTGCTTCATGGAAGACTTGGGACTGGTGGCTCAATTTTTCCTTCCATTCATTATTTCTCTTCCTTAACTCCTTGGCCATTTCTAATGCGTTCCCAAGGCGTCTGACTGCTCTTTCCCAGCTCTCCCTGTGCTTCAGTGAGGTTCTTCATGGGGTTCTTTTTGGGCTGCCACACCATTTTGCCGTCCCTGGTGGCTCCAGAGGGCTGCTAAGCCTGTATCGTTCTGCTGGTTGCACTGAGCACATTTGAAGGGGAAGGGAAGGTATCCAAAGAGAAGATGACTTAATCAGCTGCCCTTTTACCTATTCCTTGTCAAACTACTCTCTTTTTACCAGCTTTTTTTTTCATTTTGTGTGTTAGAACTTAAAGTGTATCAGAGGTGCGCTGCTGGGGACCTGGATTAAGGGGCAGGGAGGGAGCTCTGTCACAGATTTTGGGTATTGTGTTGTAGGGCTGAATCCTTCTCAAGTGCAATACAGCGTTGCTGGACTTCAGCAGTTTATTATTACCCTGAAAAGACTGTGTGAGAATTGCTCAAGTAGTTCAGTTAATGAAAAGAATCTTGCAATCTGAATTCTATGTTCTGCAGGCAAACTGTGAGTGGGAAGCAGTTGTTTATGGGAAGACAGAAGACCAGCTTATCATGACTGAACAAGCAAGAAGGTACCTGAGCACCTACACAGCTACCACCAGCACTTCCAGGGCTCTCATCCTGTGACAGTCACTGCCTCTGCCAACCTGCTCCTTCCCTTGGAGCGGACACAACGTTGAGGGTGATTCCAGCACAAGACTCGAGAATTAAGTCTTTCCTGGGAGCCAGCCTGCCGGGGGAGACCTTCAAGCTACCTTAAAGCTTCCTTCCTTCTTTCCACTGACAAAGGCCAGGCATGAACCTCTCGTCTTCTCCATGGAGGGACAGTACACACAGTTCTGCAACGAAATTCCTACGTATGAAAAAAGCAACAGCCTAAAATATGCTGAAGGATGGTGAAATGCCTTGTGGTACTGACAACAGAACAGTTCTTAGGTCTTTTTTTTTTTCCCCCATATTTATTCATTTGACTCGCATTGCTGTTTTTTCTCTTAGTGCATTTTCAATAGAGAGTAGATGTAGAGCTTGTTGCTGGTTCCCAAAGGGGCACCACCCGTGACTGAATGTGCTTTTGCTTATGTAGCGTTTTCCTAGTCTATCCAGAAACACAAGGGGAAGGAGGATAAAAGAAGGATAGAAAGTTGCACTACTAATTTGTTTTGGTATGCTGCAAAACAATGGAATTAACTACAGTGTTAAATATATTTATTTGCAAATGGTACTAGAAGTAGGGCAGAGGGGTCGGAGTAGGTTTTGGTGTTCAAGCATCAGTATTTTCTTCATAAATCTCAAAATGAGATGATTGTTGAATGTATTGTACAGTGTGTAGGAACAGGGGAAAAACTTTGTAAATCCAAAAGGAGTCTGTTTTCCTAATTTATTTTCATTTTAAAGCTTAAATGTAGATATTTATCTGTATGCAGGTTGTCTAGAAGCCAATGTTGTTTCCTGTTAAAACAGCTGACGTGAGGAAAAAAAGGACAAGTTGAACGGGTGGAGCAGCAGAAGGATTACAGCGGTGGGAAGTGTACAAATCTATACTGTGTGTTACATCTGCGTAGAGATTGCACTATAACCCTTAAATCATGTTGGTCTACAAAATAATGACAAGGTATTACCCGTATTTCCCAGCAACTGGGCCTGTACCTTGTTTAAATCTAGTTAGAAAGGAACGGGAGGGTCCCATGTGTGACCCAGGGGTACTTCGTCCTGCACAGGAACTAAAAACTAAGGCCTTTTCAAAGATGTTATTTTATTTTATCTTATTTAAGAAAAAAAAAAAAAAAAAAAAAGAAGAAACTTGGCACCTTGGATCTCAAACCAATTGTATCTGCACTTAAGTTTGACCATTAGTTACTTACCGAGCGTTGGAAGAGCAAAGAGAGCATTCTTTTATTTATGAAACATTCTTTGTCCTTATTTAAAGTCCTACAGGTCACAACAGCTGCATTAGTTTGCCTATTTTAGGTATTTGCACTTATTTTATGTCTTTTTTTTTTTTTAAATTTTATTTTATATTTTATTATTATTATTATTATTATTCTTTATTTCTTCGAAGGAGCGTTTCGGTTTTGCTTTCGTCGTGGAGGTTGTTTTCTCTGTAGTGAACTTCCTGGCGAGTTTTCGTGGGTATCAGCACATACTGAGAGGTAAACAGAACCCTACACTCTTAGTTTTTAGCTATTTATGAGTCGAACACTCTTCCTCTCCACTCCCGGGCGTGCTGCTCCAGAGGGCAGCAGGATCGGCTTGCTGCTAGGAGAGATGGAAAGAGCGAGCATCGTGTGCACTGTATGTAAAGTGACAAAAAAAAAAGATAAAAACTATTTAAAAAAAAAAAAAGAAAGAAGCAAAAAAGGGATGTCAGGTTCTCTAGTTAACTTCAGGAGATCAACCAGTACTATGCAGGGTGTGGAAAGCGTTCCTGGCACTTGGATAACGGACGAGGGTTAGAGAATAATTCATTAAGGGAGAGTTTTAACAGGTGAGGAGCGGCACAGGGAAGGTAATGGGTTATCACAACTGGTTTTAAACATCTCAAAGCTTATACAATCCTTGATTATTATATATTTTTTAGCAGCTTTTTGCTACGAAGCGTTGGCCTGGCTACGATAGCGGTAGGCAGCAACATTTTTAGCCGTTTTTAATTCACATCGATTTGAAGGGGAGGGAATCCCATATCAGCACAGGGATCGGAACATGCCCATCATGCCAGGGTGACTCCAGGACTGGGGGCAAGGGGAATTCTTGGCAGCACTAGGCTGAGGTGTGCGTTACCGGAATGTATTCAACAGCGACGTTTAAGGCTGGAGACGGCATTGAACTCACACACCCCGAAAGTGAGACACTGAGAGAGACTGACTATCTAGACTCTGGGTGACAATATTTCTGTAGAAGTGGTATCTCCAGAACTGCCTATACCGAGGTTCAGCATAGGTTTATGGTAAGTAGTATTAATTTGTGTTGGTATTGGTTGGGTCGTTTAGTTAACTCCTACTTTGTTGCTTTAGCAGGAAGGTTTTAATCTTTCATATGTCGGGCATCTTTTATTACTTTTTGAATGTTGTGTGCATTTGCATTTCTTTCAGTTGATACGTAGATTGTACATGCAGCAGCCAAACTTGCATGACACCTAAACACGTATTACTCCGTATTTTCATTTTAAGGTTTGACAGAACGTGCAACAAACGCCTTGTTTATCTTAGTTTTTGTTGTACAACAATCTTTTCAGTTTATGTAAGAGAATCTCACATACAATACAGACCATATTAATGCCAGAAATAAAGCATCTATGTACCAGGTTACTCGAAGTGCTGCTTATTTGGGGACTTAAATACTAGATGCATCCAACCCCATGGATGGCTACAGGCTTGGGGCAGTGTGGCTGGAGCTGCCTGGCAGAAAAGGACCTGGGGGTGCTGGTCGACAGGCGGCTGAACATGAGCCAGCAGTGTGCCCAGGTGGCCAAGAAGGCCAAGGGCATCCTGGCTTGCATAAAGAATAGTGTGACCAGCAGAAGGAGGGAGGTGATTGTCCCCCTGTGCTCAGCACTGGTGAGGCCACCCCTTGAGTCTTGTGTCCAGTTCTGGGCACCTCAGCACAAGAGAGATATCGAGGTGCTGGAGCGAGTACAGAGGAGGGCAACAAAGCTGGTGAGAGGCCTGGAGAACAAGGCTTATGAGGATCGATTGAGGGAGTTGGGATTGTTTAGTCTGAGGAAGAGGAGGCTGAGGGGAGACCTCATCACTCTCTACAACTGCTTGAAAGGGCACTGTAGGGAGATTGGTGCTGGTCTCTTCTCACGGGCAATGAGCGACAGAACAAGAGGGAATGGCTGCAAGCTGCAGCAGGGTAGGGTTAGGCTGGACATGAGGAAAGAATTCTTCCCAGACAGAGTGGTCAGAGCCTGGACTGGGCTGCCCAGGGAGGTGGTGGAGTCACCATCCCTGACTGTTTAAGAGTAGATTGGATGTGGTGTTGAGGGATCTGGTGTAGGGGAGAACTTGTAGAGTAGGGCTGATGGTTGTTGGACTTGATGATCCCAGGGGTCTCTTCCAACCTGAATGATTCTATGATTCTATGATGCTCATTAAAGCAACATGTGGAGGTCCAAGAAACCCACCTTTCCTGGCCTGGGCAGAGAGGGACAGCAGAGACAGGGCGTTGGTGGGTGACACAGCAGGATGGAGCCCATGGACAAGACCTGCTTCAAGCCAAGCTAGGCTTGTCAGTGGTTAACAGCTTGCATTTGTCTCTCAGAGCTTCAGCCCAACTATTTACGTGTATGAGACAATTTGACTGCTGAAGTGTTGCTGGTTTGAAGCCCCCCTTCAGGTACTAGAAGGCTGCTCTCGGGTCTCCCCGGAGCCTGCTCTTCTCCAGGCTGAACAACCCCAGCTCCCTCAGCCTGTCCTCCTAGCAAAGGGGCTCCAACCCCCTGATAAGCTGAAACTTTGCAGGTTTAAATGGTTGCTTTCACAAGGAAGCTGTGGATTTCTGTTTGTGTCAGCTGAGCCAAAAGTTTGGTCCCTCTTGAAGCTGCAGCTCCTGGGTTGTGTGGCCTCCCCTGGAGAGAGCTGATGGCTGGATTCTTGTCCTGCAGCTGGAGGGAACGACAGGTTCCCTGTAGTTCTGCCAGTGTGATGCGTTGGAAGAACAGGTGAGCTCTGGAAATTTATACATAACCCTGCATTTTTGAAAGAAGCAAATATCTGAATGGTCCTACCCCTCTGGATTCCACCTTCGTGGTTGTGAAGAAACCTCAGCAGTGTGGCCTCCCTTGGCATCTGGGGCGGCAGATGTGTGATGTGACAGTCTTCAGCGTCAGCTTCTGTTGGTGCTTTGGTTTTCTTTATTAATTTCCTTTTCTCTTCCCCATCACTGCTGTCTGGGTCTCTTACGAGGCGCAGAACTGCCAGGAGTCCTCTGAGGGTGCCCCTTCTTTGTCTACCTGACCCCGGCGATGCGGTGGCTGCTGCGAAGGGAACTTGTGCTACTACCTTTGACAGAAATTTGGGGTTCTTCTTTATTGGTCATTATTATTGGCATTTAATGGCCTCAGCACAAGCAGGATGGGAAGGGGCTGTGTGCTGGCTGGCAGTGACGCGTGCCTGCGGCTGGCCTGTGTCACAGTCTGTGGGGAAAGGGTGCTGCTGTTTTTTTGGGGAGGGAGAATTCTGCTTACTCAGCATTTAATTTCTCACTGACTGTAGGATGCTTGATTTCTTTTTTAGCTGCAAGTGGTACTTGCTGGTTGCACAAGCAGGGCTTCGGGCACCGTGGGGTGTGGTGAAGCGGTCCATCCCCTAGGTTAAGAAATACTTGCTCAGGTTTCAGAGGGTATTGACTGCTCGCTGCACAAAGTAATTAAAAAAAAACCCAAACAACCCAACAAAACAAACCCAAAATATCAACAGGACAAATGGAACCACAGAATTGGAATCATATAAGCCCGGGTTGGAAGGGAGCTTTCAGATTGAGTCTAACCATCAACCTAACTGATAAAAACCATCACTAACCCATGTCAATGTCACTGTCTACCAGTCTTTTGAATACCTCCAGGGATGGTGCCTCGACCCCTTCCCTGGGCAGCCCATGCCAATGCTCAATAACCCTTTCTGGGTAAAAATTATTCCTCATCTCCAACCTGAACCTCCCCTGGCACAATTTGAGGCCATTTCCCCTTGTCCTATCACCTGTGACTTAGGAGAAGAGACTGACTCCCCCTCAGCTACACCCTCCTTTCAGGGAGTTGTAGAGAGCAAGAAGGTCTCCCCTCAGCCTCATCTCCAGCCTGAACCTCCCCTGGCACAACTTGAGGCCGTTTCCCCTTGTCCCATCGCCTGTTCCTTGGGAGAAGAGACCATCTCCACCCTGGCTACACCCACCTTTCAGAGAGCAAGAAGGTCTCCCCTCAGCCTCATCTCCAGCCTGAACCTCCCTTGGCACAACTTGAGGCCGTTTCCCCTTGTCCCATCGCCTGTTCCTTGGGAGAAGAGACCATCTCCACCCTGGCTACACCCACCTTTCAGAGAGCAAGAAGGTCTCCCCTCAGCCTCCTCTTCTCCAGGCTGAGACAAATCAAAAAGACAAGGAAAACCCAGGGAAAAATTGCTCACTGGGAGACGGTGAGCCTGGATACCAAGCACCTCAAGAGACTTTGTAGGAACTGCATGAGCAAAGCGAGGGATGCCCCTACCTTAGAGGGAAAGACACGGTTTGGAAAAGCCACCAGCTTTGCAAACCAGGGCAGTTCAGGACGTGTTTACATGTATGTTCAGGGATAAGCTGGCCTGAAGGGCTCCTCTTGGAGCCGAGTGGCGTATGAGGGGACAGCATCCGTGTTTGCCCACCTCTCACTCCAGCGAGCCCGCTTTTGTGGCAACTGGGTGCCAGAGAGGACTCGGGCAATAGGTGGCTGTCAGTGGGGCTGAGCGGCGGGCGGCAGGCCCGAAGAAGAGCGGGGAGGGGGGGGGGAGAATCAGCCGCCGGCAATTTACAAATGAATGCCAGGTTCTCCTCAGCCGTAGAGGGAAGGAAGGAGTCGGGGCAGTGGTGTCTGGAGGGCCCCGTGTCACCAGAAATAGGCCAGTTTGTGCCTCGTCCTGCGCGCTTGGCAAACGGCCAGGCTTTGTGTGCTCCAGACAGCAGATGGGAAGCCATTATGAGTGTGACAAGCGGGTCATCTGGCAGACACTCTGCGGACCTGCTGCCGCATAATTTTTGGCGGGAAGGGGAGAGCTTTTTCTTTCCTTCACCCTTCCCCCCCCCCTCTTTTTTTCACTCTTTTTTTTATTGGTGTTTTTTTTTGTTGTTGTTTTTGTTAATACAACCTCTCTCTTTTAGCAAACTTGCAGCGACCGGGTGTGGAGCATCCTGTGTTTGCTGAGTTTATGCTCCATTTGTGCCCTGGCTGATGCCCGCCAGAGAGTGCCGGGGCTGCTCCTTGGCCGGCAGCAAGCCATGGGTTGGTATGTCACACAGTTGGAGAATAGTGACCCTTCAGTGCTGGCATGGATGTTTGGGCACCTTGGCAACCCAGGCTGGGCCAGGCGACTGCTGGACCAGGACAGAAGAAAGAGAGAGCCCAGAAACTGGAACAGGTTGTCCAGAGACACTGTGGCTGCCCCATCCCTGGAGGTGTTCAAGGCCAGGCTGGATGGGGCTTGGAGCAACCTGCTCTGGTGGGAGGTGTCCCTGCCCATGGAACTCGATGGAGTTTGGAATTTGATGATCTTTAACCTGATGATGATGATGATCTTTAACCTTCCAACCTGAACTGTTCTATGACTATTTTATGAAACTCCTCCAGCATGCACCTAGTTGTCCAACAGGGAGCCCCAGGGAGACATGAACCCGGCGCTCTTCAAGCCTGCCCTCTTCCCTGTAGGGCCAGGTGGAGGGGATGGACCTTTTGGCAGCTGGGGCTGAGAAGGGAACCGTGTCAGTTTGTCCTTTGACCGTAGCCACTGGCCTGTGAAGGGGGAGTTTTGCGAGGCCGAACAAATGAGCTTAGCTGGCTCCAGCTGAGTGTGACAATGCGGCCCCTCCACCCAGGGCCTGTTGCTAATTGCAGGGGGCAAATGTGTAAAACATATTACATCCTCCATTGCTTTTGTCTGTCCGGCTGGGCAAAAAATGGCAAACGTGGCTGGGGTCACCTGAGGTCACCGCTTTCGGGGCGCAGCTGGAGACGGAGAAGGTCCAAGCAGGCATGGGGCTCCATCGGTCCCGACCCCATGGAGGAGAGCCAGAGCTGGCTGGTGGCAGATGCTTCTCTCCCCACAGAGCTCCTGAGGAGCCCCATGACAGCAAGTGGCCTCTGTCTCCCTCCCTCAGCAGCGGCTCAGGAGCAAACATGGGTATCAATACATGGCAGGGGGAATTTCTCCAGAGCTGAGGTGTTCCCAGCTCGGGCATAGAGTGGATAGCCCTCAGTGATGTGTCTAAACAAGGTTGAATCCACCTCTGGAAATCACACTCAAAATAGTTTTTAGCTCCAGAACCTCAGTTCAGCTCAGGACAGACTTTCAACAATTTTACTTATAATGTTCCCTGCTGGTAAATATTTACCCGGAGTTCGTGAGGGTCTGGTGTGTGTTTATAACCCAGCCTGGTCCTGCATGGGTTAACACTGCATCCTTCACCCTTGGGGAAGGGGGAGTAACAGGAGTGTTTCTCTTCTTCCTAGCTTTAAATGAGCAGGTAACAGCAAGGCGTTATCATAGAGTCATAGAGTGGTTAGAGTTGGAAGGGACCTTAAAGATCATCCAATTTCAACCCCCCTGCCCTGGGCAGGGACACCTCCCACCAGAGCAGGTTGCTCCAAGCCCCATCCAGGCTGGCCTTGAACCCCTCCAGGGATGGGGCAGCCACAGCTTCTCTGGGCAACCTCTTTCAGTGTCTCACCACCCTCACAGCAAAGAATTTCTTCCTGAGATCTCACCTAACTCTCCCCTCTTTCAGTTTAAAACCATTCCCCGCTGTCCTATGGATCCACTCCTTGATCAAGAGTCCCAAAGGAGGGACTTTTCCCCTTAGACTTTTTTTATTATTATTTTTTATTTTGGGAACTCTGAGAGATCATTTGTGAGAGATGGTTTGGGTTTGTTTTTTTCTCTAATAACTACAGACAGACCATTTTCAGGCAGTACTTGGTGCAATGTTTTAGCTCGCAGAGCGTGTGATGGCAGGATAGAAGCGACCACGTTGCCGCATAAGGATTGTGGAGCTGGGTTTTTTCTTCTGGGAATGACCCCAGAACAAAACCTCTTTCTGATTCGTTACTGAACATGAATGAAGCCATCAACTATCGATTTACTGAAGCAACATGACAGCTGCAAAGCAGGTGGAAGATCAATCTTGGAAGAATTGACCTTAAGCCACCTCAGGAGCTTTACTCAGTCTCAACCAATTCCCTTCGGTGGGTGAGTTGCCAGATTTGTTCCCTGCTCAGGGTGCCCTGCTGTGAATTTTCAGCAGCAATCAGGCAGTGGCACTGATGCTAAAAGCTCTGCTTGGGTTTAACACAGGGGGAGGACTTAAGCTCAGAAAGGCTGGCAGGGGGTTGTGATGAACTGGGGAGCCAGAGGGATGTTGGCACCGCCTGGTCCACCCCGACGATGCTCGGGGGCATACCAGGGCACTGCCAGACGTGGGCCCAAAGCCTGTGCAGGAGAAAACTCAACAGTATCAAGTTTTTACTTTTGAAAGTGGTTTAAATCCACAGCTGGGTGCTACTTATGGCACTGGAAGATGTTAAAGCATTTGGTGGGGGTGGTGAAGGGAGCAAGAGGAGAGTTTCCTTCTTGGTGCCTTATCTTGTGAGACGGTGTTTCCTGTGGGGAGAGTTTGCAAACCCAGACTGCACTGAGAACCAGCTGAGGTTTGTCTCGCCTAAACAATCCTAGCAGAGCCCCAGAGCTGGCTGTTCAGATGGGCACAGACAGGGGATGGGGGGTTTGGAGGTGCTTTCCCTCGCAGCACGCAGAGCGTGAGTGATGCTGGTGTCCTACGGTGTCACACTAATGGTCCATCAGTGACCGTGGTGGTGAGGGGCACCTTCTAACTCAGCCTTCTGTGGCATAAGGTGACACGTGTCCTGCCATCCTGCTGGGATAGTTATGATCCAATAGCAGTATGACTTCAGTGAGTGATGGTGGTTTGGTGGTAGGGTTGCTCTGAGCACTGGCTGGGAGGGGGTGAAGCTGGGCACCCTCCAGGTTGGGACCCCAGGGAGACCCGGCTGGCTTGTGCCATCTTTGGGGAACAGGGTGACCTGATGAATTGTAGGGACAAAAGTGACTGCTGTAACTGACTGACCTGACTCTTGGATCCATAACCTCACTTACCTCCAGCTTCACCCCAACATTTGTTAAACAGTTTATCATCAGAAAGGAGATTGGAGAGCAGAGGGTTTGGCTCTTTTGCATTTGTCAGACCCTGGGGGAAGGAAGCATTCAAGCTGCCTTGAAGTTCTTCCAAAAATACTGGTCTTGGTGGAAAGTACCAGAAGTACCAGTTCCAAAACGGTGAGAAACTGAACACAGGGGGTTGCTGAGGTTTGCACCACTCACTTCCTTTGTGAAGGCAAAGCTTCTCCTCCGGCAGGAAGGTGAGCCTCTTCCCTTGAGCCTGTGGAGGAGACTTCCTCGAGGGTATGGCAGGGCATGGTTCCAGAGGTCTGGACAGGCCAGAGCCTCCTTCAGCATTTTGGGACTGCATCACATGCCCTCTTTGCATTTCGGGGTAGCTACTGAAAATTGGGCAGCTGATGGGCCGTTGGGAGCTGTGTGTGAACTTTGATACCTCTTCTGTCTGAATTTTGACTCTGACTGTTACTTTTCCCCGTCTTCTATTAATAATCATCTCTGAAGCTTTCAGCTGAGTGGCTGTGGAGACTTGATAAATGTAAGGAGATCTATTGCAGCAGAGCAGTTCTTCTACCCTAGTTTTAGGCACTTGGATTTAGGCACTTAGCTGGAGTATGCTTTTATTTTGTTGAAGTCTGTTTCTGCTGAATCATGGAATCATAGAACGGTTTGGGCTGGAAGGGACCTTAAAGACCATCCAGTTCGAACCCCCTTGCCATGGGTAGGGACACCTCCCACCAGAGCAGGTTGCTCAAAGCCCCATCCAGCCTGGCCTTGAGCTTTTAAATGTCTTGCAGAGCAGCAATTTGCCAGCCTGCCAGCACCAACTCTCTCCTAATGAAAATGTGGCCGCCTGTGAGGCAGCCGGCGATGGTGCCAGCCAGGTCAGCAAGCGGTACGGGGAGAGACGTGAAGATGGAGCCCATGTCTCAGTAAAGCAACACCTACCTCTGCATGCCTGGGGGTTTTCCTGCCTCCCTCCTCTGTTGGAGGGTGCCCAGGAAGGGCAGGGATTCCCACCCTCCAGGCAGAGCATCTAGCACTCTGCCACGTCCTTGGGGTGGGGAGTGATGCACCCTCAAAAGTTGGGTATGGACCTCCTTGACCTGAAGGCTCCTTTGTGTGCCAGCAGCTGTAGGTGGAGACAACCCTTCTCCCTGCTGAGATGTGCTTTTCTGCTGTAGAGCTGAGCAAACCTGCGTGCAGCTGACCTGGTCTCAGAGCTCTGCTCTGTGCCAGTATGGTGCTGGGGTATGATGGTGACACTGGTAATCCATACGATACTTCGGATGCCACCTGGAGGGTTGTTGGGCAGTGTTGAGGCCCTGGCCAGCATAAACCAGTCAGAAAAACATCCAGAAAAGAACAGTATTGAGAAGCAAGAGTTGTGTGAATAAGCTCTTTCTCTTTCTTTTGCAGGAAGGTGATTATCAGCCTGAATGTAGTCTTCCTCCTCACCATGGTGTGCTGGCACCTGCTTTGGTGTCTGGGCTGGGTGGGGAAGGGATTTACTGACCCTCTGTGGGGGCTGAAGATGCTAATCCCTATGCTTTTTGGATTTGGAGGCTTTCCATCCCTGCTGCTCACCCTGGCTGAGCTCTCACGTTACGAGTGTCTCCGGCCTGGCGTTGATCACATGTGGTAAGAAGGTATTTTTTAACCCTGGGAGAAGAAGGTGGTCTGCAGAGAAGTCCTTGATGTGTCCATCTGCCATGCAAATGGGGCCAGACCCTGTTCTGCATCCTCACACTGACAGCCACGCAGAAGTTGCACACATAGGCCCTCCCTGGCACAGGGAGAAGCCTGGGGTTGGGAATGCTGATGGCCAGGGAGGAAGGCAGCCTGTGCTGAGTCCTCCTGGTCCTTGGGTTCAGTGGCCACAGGGCTTGGTCCTGCTCCTCACCTGCAGGAGGGGATTGACACGGGGGCAAAACAGGTGCTGGGGTGGTGGCAACCAGACCGTAGCTGTTTTGCACATGTGGGGAGACACCTCTGTCACACTGGGGGAGTTTGTCGCATTTCTTGAGGTGGCAACGGTCAGGGAATAAAGTGCATCACCTGAGGCACCACGTAGTTACTGAGCACCTCTGCTCTGCTTTCCACTTGGAGACTCCTTGTCTGGTGAGAGCCTTGTGCCTGGCTGCAATAAGAACAGCCTCACCTCAGTGTGTGTTGGTTGGGTGTCAGCTGAGGTGGGCACAACAGCCACAAAATAAAGACTGCCATGAAAAACCCTGGGCTGGACAATAGCATCATGTGCTACAGAGTCACAGAATGGTAGGGGTTGGAAGGGACTCTGGAGATCATCTAGTCCAACACCCTGCCAGAGCAGGGTCACCCAGAGCAGGCTGGACAAGAATGTGTCCAGGTGAGTTTTGAATGTCTCCAGAGAAGGAGTCTCCACACCCTCCCTGGGCAGCCCCTGCCAGTGTTCCCTCACCCTCACCCTGAAGAAGTTTTTCCTCATATTCAAGTGGAACCTCCTCTGTTCCAGCTTGCACCCATTGCCCCTTGTCCTATCATTGGATGTCACTGAGAAGAGCCTGGCTCCATCCTCCTGACACTCACCCTTTCCATATTGATAAACATTCATGAAGTCACCCCTCAGTCTCCTCTTCTCCAAGCTCAAGAGACCCAGCTCCCTCAGCCTTTCCTCCTCTGGGAGATGCTCCACTCCCTTCATCATCTTGGTAGCCCTGCCCTGGACTCTCTCCAGCAGTTCCCTGTCCTTCTGGAACTGAGGGTTTAAAAAAAACGATTAGTGAAGCTGGGAGTTTGGATGTTACCATTGGATGAAGAGGACAGACATTGCAAGAGCTCGAGTGTTGATGAACCTCCGTGTATAGAGGGTTCCTTCTGGATAAATCTTTCCCCCAACTGGCTTCAAATCTGATTGAAAAATGTGCTTGTGTCCTAACCTACGTGGACAACTGGCAGATACCCAGCACCGGGAGGGCTCTGGGGTAAAGTTATAAAGAAGTTATAGGGTTGCAGTTTTCCAGGAGAGATTAATGTCTTCATCAGAAACTAAAACTAACAACAAACCCAAACCAACTTGTAGGTTTTTCTCTGCAGTTGGGCAGTTAAATGCAGTCTCGTTGGGGAGTTAAATACAGTCTCGCCAGGCTTGTCACCGTGCCCCTGGGCTGGCGCAGCCCTTGACTTCTGGAGACTTCACTTCTGTGACTTTTTTGGCCTGTGTTTAGTGGCCCACGTTACTGGGACGACTGGTTGGCTGAGGGCACTGTTGCCTCCTGAACTCTGCAGAGCGCAGGAGGTGACAACCCCTCGGCGGAGCGGCTGGTTTCACAGCCTCAGCTCCCGGCCTGGAGTCACCAAAAAGTGCCTCGTCAGTGGTGGTGGGGCGGCGGAAGGAACCTGCAGGCCTCATGGGGACCTTTGCATGTCTCTTCTGCTTTATGGTCCAGTGATCCCTCACCAACCCCCCTACAAACAAGGGGAGCATCAGGCAAATAGCTGGTGCCTTGCCCCTTGCTGTTTCACGGCTACGCAAACCGTGACAGCGCAGCAGGGAAACGCTGGTCTAAAACACAGCGGAGTAAACTGTTGGGGAGGGTGAACCTGCAGGGTGGGAGGTGTGATGGGGATGAAACACCTGGGGCTGGGGGCTGCCAGTGAGGGTCTGCCCTGATCTCCTGCCTTTGGGTCCACTGCAGGGTCGCCGGTTGTTAAAAACGGTGCCTTTTTTTGGCAGTGACCTGACGGCGGTGAAGAGGAGCATCATTCACATGTGCCTCCATTTCATCTTCTCCTGCTTGTTTTTCCTGGGCCTTCATCAAAAGAAAGGAAATTTAGGTTTAGGTGAGATATGAGGAAGAAACTCTTTGCTGTGAGGGTGGTGAGACACTGGAAGGGGTTGCCCAGAGAAGCTGTGTCTGCCTCATCCCTGGAGGGGTTCAAGGCCAGGATGGATGGGGCTCTGTTTGTAGAACTCACTGAATACAGGGCTACCAAGATGATGAAGGGAGTGGAGCATCTCCTGTATGAGGAAAGACTGAGGGAGCTGGGTCTCTTGAGCTTGGAGAAGAGGAGACTGAGGGGGGACCTTATTAATGTTGATAAATATGTAAAGGGTGAGTGTCAGGAGGATGGAGCCAGGCTCTTCTCAGTGACATCCAATGACAGGACAAGGGGCAATGGGTGCAAGCTGGAACAGAGGAGGTTCTACTTCAATACGAGGAAAAACTTCTTCACAGTGAGGGTGAGGGAACAGTGGAAGGGGCTGCCCAGGGAGGTTGTGGAGTCTCCTTCCCTGGCAATATTCAAAACTCGCCTGGAGGCGTTCCTGTGTGACCTGCTCTGGGTGTTCCTGCTCTGGCAGGGGGATTGGACTGGAGGAGCTTTCAAGGTCCCTTCCAATCCCTGATAGTCTGTGATTCCGTGATTGTGATGTGAGTGAGGGTTTCATCTGAGAAATCTGCCTTGTTCCCTTTTCCTTTGTGTGTGCAGATCCTGAGATGTGATTAGTTCCGCAGATGCCCGTGTTGGAGTCAGAAATGCTTCCTCTGAGAAGTGTGTGGTGTTCCCCCAGGCAGTGGTGTGCCTGCGACCGACTCTTTTGGCAAACCTCTTTGCTACAGGATCTGCAAAATGGGTGCAAAAGGGGAAGAAAGGAGGTAAAGCACATCTGAGATTTCTTTTTTGCCATGCATCAGTAGGAATGATTTCCTACAGTCGCCCGGCTTCAAATGTACTGCAGTTTATTTAAATGCAGCGGTATGCAAAGTAACGATGGAGATAATTTAACGAGCAGCTCTATCACCAAGATGTTTTTCAAGTGGCTGGGAGAAATTAGAAGCCTATTTTGGGAAATGAAATAGAAATTACTGTAAGAGTGACGGGCTGTCCTCCTGCAGCCCATGTCAGCCAGGTCGCCGCCCCAGTCAGTCTCTAGTTCCGAGGAACCCAAAATCATAAAATGGCATGAAACAGGCCTGAAAAAAATGCCTCCTCTCATAGATGTTGTGGGGCCATTCCTGTTTAATGTCTTTATTGATGATGTCGATAGGGATATAGAGAGCACCATCAGTGAGTTTGCAGATGACACTAAGTTGAGTGGGAGTGTTGATCTGCTTGAGGGATGCTCTACAGAGGGACTTGGACAGACTGGATAGATGGGCCAATGTTAATGGCATGGGCTTCAACAAGGCCAAGTGCCAGGTCCTGCACTTGGGCCACACCAACCCCATGGATGGCTACAGGCCTGGGGCAGTGTGGCTGGAGCTGCCTGGCAGAAAAGGACCTGGGGGTGCTGGGTGACAAGGGGCTGAACATGAGCCAGCAGTGTGCCCAGGTGGCCAAGAAGGCCAAGGGCATCCTGGCTTGTATTAGACCTACTGTGACCAGCAGAAGTAGGGAGGTGATTGTCCCCCTGTGCTCAGCACTGGTGAGGCCACCCCTTGAGTATTGTGTCCAGNCTGTGGTGTTGAAGGATCTGGTGTAGGGGAGAACTTTGTAGAGTGGGGCTGATGGTTGGACTTGACGATCCCAAGGGTCTCTTCCAGCCAAAATGATTCTGTGATTCTATATGACGATACGGGCGGGTCAGGCGGTGCCATTCGGCTGCTGTTAACAACTTTTCTGTCTTTGATGGAAAAGACATGGAAAAAGATGGAAAAACAGTACAGTTCACCTACTTCTTTTTAATGGTGATTTCACATTTTTCTGAGGGGGCGCTGGAGACGACCCAGCGTTGTGTTCTGTCCCTTTTCAGCTGGAAAACGCGTCGCACACCCACAGCCTGTCCCACACTCGCACCAAGACTTTTAACCCGTGGCCAAGGGCCATGTGTTCTCAGAGGAGTTCCCAGCAGAGGCCAGGCTGATACCCCACCTCCCGGAAAAACATATCTATGCAAGTCCTGTGGTGTCATCACTCATCGAGAGGACACTCCCCCATTGCTCATTTTAAATGTAGAGACACTCTGTGATGGAAGGGCCAGAAGCGTTGGCACCTTTCCCCCTGAGCTGCACAGTGTTCGGGCAGTGTGGTAGGCAGAGGGACTGGCCTCTAATGGACAGGCTTTCCAAAGACTGGGTTGATGAAGGATGTCAACACCAAAGGTTTTCTTTCCTTGTTGTGTCTTTCCCCTTGCAGGCCTCAGTTGGCTCCTGGATCCCACCTTGTGTTGGGCCGTGGTTCAGCGTATGGTCTCTGAAGACCATGTTGGTTTTGAGGTAATGAAAGTGACTTCATTGTCAAGTGGTAGGATGGAAGATGGGGAACACTTGGTTGTGTTCTCTACCAGACTTCTTCAGGAGTCTCTGTCTGGGTGCTTTTATAGGGCCATGAAGATGCTCAGAGGCTAGAGCACCTCTCCTATGAGGACAGGCTCAGAGAGAGGTGGGGTTGTTCAACCTGGAGAAGAAAAGGCTCTGGGGAGACCTTACAGCCCCTTTCAGTCCCTAAAGGGGCCACAGGAGAGATGGGGAGGGACTCTTGATCAGGGAGGGGAGCCATAGGACGAGGGGTAACGGTTTTAAATGGAAAGAGGAGGATTTAGATTAGATTCGAGAAAGAAGTGAGGGTGGTGAGACACTGAACAGGTTGCCCAGAGAAGCTGTGGTTGCCCCATCCCTGGAGGGGTTCAAGGCCAGGCTGGATGGGGCTTGGAGCAACTTGGCCTGGTGGGAGGTGTCCCTGCCCATGGCAGCAGGGCTGGAACTTCATGATCTTTAAGGTCCCTTCCAACCTGAATCATTCTATGATTTTATTTGGGGAGAGCACCGGTGGGATTTGAGACAGAAGTTTGAGAGAAGCCAAGGCTGACATCAAATGATGATTCCACCACCTGTAAAATATTGGATCCACTCACAAATGTACGGTTCCAGGCTCTCCCTGTGGGGACCAAAATTTGGCTTCTTTGCCATCAGGGCTGTGTGTCCTTCAGAATGATAAACCCTGCCTTTACTTTCCATGAAATGCTTCCCAAAAGCTTTAAAGTCACTGAGACCCACATGTTACCACATGCTACCCGTTTCTTTTATTATTATTATTATTATTATTTTTATGAATAGGGTGTATTTTATTTGAATCACTAAAGTAGGTGTCTACTACAATACAGGAAACCTCCGTGGCGGTTGCTGAAACACAGAGAAATTAAATACAGCTCTTGTAAATCCCTCCTTCTCCTGTAGATCCAAATTATAAATTAAATAAATAAGAAAGCCACAAACACACATTTCAAGACACAGCAATTATTAGGTAGGAACATGGGTCACCTCCTCTTCACCTCCACCCACATACTGCTCAGAGCTATCAGCTAATTAACAAGTTAAATACTACGGTAGGGCTTTCCCAACAGGCATGACTCTCGCCGCTCTGGACTGTGTGTCGGGTGCTCTAGGGTCACGTTAGCTACGAGGTCAGGTACCACAAGTGCTCCACCATCTTCATTCCCCCAGATTGCAGCAAACAGGCTTTTCCCACTGTCTGTCCACCTTCTTTATTTAGGCTTTCCTTAGGGGTTGAGGCCGAAAAACGGAACTGGTGGTTACCGTTGTCCCTGTTCCTCCAGTGTTCCTCCACTGCTGTGCAGGAGAGTAGTCCCACTGAATTTACCCAGAAGGGTCACCTTCTGGGGGCATTTCTACCAGAACGGGGTGCAGAGTTGGTTGTAAAGAATGTGCAAGAAAATATTTGTAAAAGATGTTTCAGGAAAAATCTTGGCCATGTCTCCAGCTTGGTTCAGTCATGGAGGACCTGATGTTGGCAGGGTCAGACTGTGACACAGGGACATGTCAGGGTGTAATTTAAAGGTGGGGTGGAACCCTGTGAGAAAACTGCTCTGGTGTGGCACCCAGTGGGCATCGGTGTTGCTCTTGCACGCTGTGACTGGTGACACGTGGTCCATACTGGCCCACCAGCACCTCTTCTCCTTGCCTTGCCAGCAGCCAGGGCCTCTCAGTGTGTGGTGAACGAGGAGCTCTGTTCTCCTTCTTTCCCAGGAGGAAGAGAGAAAAGCAGGAGTGGAAATCATCCCTCTGGCAGGCTGCTGGGCCAGAGAAGGGTTTTTGCCTTTGGTGAGGAGGAGAAGAAAGGTCAGTGTGATTTCTAGATGCAAGGATGTCCTCTTCAAGTTGCTGAGCACCTCTGAAGGAGAAGCCTGTGACTGAAGCAGTGATGGGCAGCTGGACACTAGGACTGATGGGTATTTTGTGAGAGACTAGTGCCTCTCCCCTCCTTGGCAGACTCTGGATTGAGTTGGCTCTGGCTGTATGAAAAGCCATGTCTCGTTTTTTAAATGAGAGCTTCCTTCCCCATCCTACTGCCTTCTTCAGCACGTCAACTCCACCTTGGAGCCACCAGGAACATTTGCTCTGTAAAGCTACCGGGCTGCTCTCCCATCCCACAGACGTTGGTTGCTCAGGCTGTCAAGCTGTGCACCTCTCCTGTGTGCTCTCCACCCTGCTCACCCAGAGGCAGGAGGACCTGGCTGCTTTAGCAGCCTTTCCCTCCCATCCAGAGGGTGTCCTGGTACCTCTGAGCTGGTGAACCTGACCAGGGACAACTGCTCAAGTCTGCAGCTCTCCAGGCTGTAATCCAAGACGACCTCAGTCCTCTGCTGAGTTCTCTGCTGAGAAATTCAGAATATGCTTTTCAAGTCCAGGTTGAAGATGAGCTGAACACAAGCCAGGGATGAAGTTGCCCAGTACCCCAAGTGTAGAAGTTGCTCAGATGGTTGTGGTGGGAGGAGAAGGAGCTGTAACTGCCGTCAATGCAAGGTTCAGACCTTTGGTGGCTTCACGGCTCTGGAGCCCCTTTCACCTCGGTTCCTTGGCACTGTGTGTGATGGCATCTCGCCTGGTGTTACTGCCCTGGCTGCAGGCAAGCAAGGTCAGCGGGGAGCTTCTTTCCTCTGCTTCTGTCACAGAGTAAGAACCTCGTTTTTCACTCCTGCTTTGGAGCACTGGCAGTTAGATTAGAGAAGATTGTCATTACTACGAGCAAAAGGAGATGCACATCCTCCAATTTTATGCTTAAACTTCTGTATTTAGGCAAACCAAAGTATTTTATAACAACCAGGGGAGCACTCATATGAGGCAAGTGCCATCATGACAAGCACAATATTGTCTGTAACGTTGGCCAAACCTATTTTATAAAGCTATTTTTTTTTTTCTGAGAAGACAATCCAAGGGGCCATGGCCTGCACTTTCTACATTTGAAATAAAAAAAATTGAGAACAATTTGGGAGCAAATTGCATTAAATCCATCTACTCTCAAGCAGAGGTCTCCTATATGCAAATATCTCGGGTTTAGTCACCTGCTTGCACCATTGACCCATTTTTCCTTCCTCCTGGCATTTCGTGCCGTTGGTGAATCATCCTGTGCCACAAAGGTAGAGAGAGGACATTGTGGACTATCAGCAAATGCACAAGCAGGTTCTGTGGAAGGAAGTGTCTCCTGAAGGTATCCAGTTGCTCATGGTTTGGTCTGGCGGGGCCCTTGGAATCACCAAAACCGCCTGCCACGCGGCAGAGTTTGGTAAATGTGTGTTTGCCAATTAGCTCAGTTCCGACTCACCCATTCGTTTCAAATATCTGTGTCTTTTACTCCTGTCTTCAAATATCAAAACCGAAGGAAAAACCAAAAAAAAAATAGGTGTTTGGGGTGTGTCGTTCAGCCAAGCATAGCATAAGATGTGGTTTTTATCTCAACACATGAGAGGGGGAAGAGGACACGCGGTGGTACAGGACGAGCAGACCCCTGGGACTCAGTGGCACGCTGTGATTGACCTGCTGCCGTGCAGCAATACTCAAACCTCGTGGCAGGCTCCTCTTGCCCTGGGTCCGAGCTGAGTCAGGCGTGAGGTTGTACAACGTTGGATGGTCCAGGAGCAGTTCCAGCCTCACTGAGCCGAGACGTAAATCTGGTGGGGAGCTCGGGATTTCAGTCTATCGCAACAAGGAAAGGTCAGGGAGTTGTGTCACCTTCAACATTTCTACCTTAGCTAGCCTTTCTCCCACCCTTCTGAGGCAATGGCATCAAGTAAGAAGGAGGATATTGTTTTCCTGGGTGAGCTGTGCTGTGTCTGTTCCCTCATCGATCCCAGGGCACCTCGTCCTGGGTAAAGGACCCGCTGTCTTTCCAGGTGATGCTGAGCCTTATCAGTCCGCCTCAAAGGCACTGTTGGTTGCCCCCAGGTACTCTGACTTCTTCTTGTGCTTCATCCACATCTTCCTCAGGAGGCTGGGTGTCCCACACAGGCTGCCTCCTGTCAGCGGCAGGGAAGCTTCTGCTCCCGGTGGCAGGGTCAGGTCGTACTCTGCCGTCTTCCTCCAGTGGTGCCTGCGGCTGGCAAATAAAGCACAGACCCATAAATCATCCATCTCTGTGGCCTTTCTTCCTTGCTTATAATGACCAGCCACTGAAACCCAAGGGCTGCTGGCTGAGGGGGGCTTATGTCCCTGTATACAAAGTGCAAGGACACTGACAATGAGCTTGTTACTGTCCCTCAGCTGGCAATGGCGGCACCTCAGATATCACCCGGATGCTTGCCTGGGTTCACTGCCTGCTGAGGAGAGCAGTGGTCACCTGTGGTCAAGCTGTGCACTAATTGCACTTAAAGACAATAAATCTTTGTTTAAAAAATATCTAATTATATTCTCTAAACTGACTTAGGGCAAATATTTTAAGAGGGCTGAAGCACCTCTGCTACGAGGACAGGTTGAGAGAGTTGGGGTTGTTCTGCCTGGAGAAGAGAAGGCTCCAGGGAGACTTTATAGCAGCCTTCCAGTCCCTAAGGGCCTCCAGGAGAGATGGGGAGGGACTGTTGATCAGGGAGTGGAGCCATAGGACAAGGGGAAATGGTTTTAAACTGAAAGAGGGGAGATTTACATTAGATAACAGAGAGATATTCTTTGCTGTGAGGGTAGTGAGACACTGGAAGAGGTTGCCCAGAGAAGCTGTGGCTGCCCCATCCCTGGAGGGGTTCAAGGCCAGGCTGGATGGGGCTTGGAGCAACCTGCTCTGGTGGGAGGTGTCCCTGCCCAGGGCAGGGGGGTTGGAACTGGATGATGTCCAACCCAAACCACTCTATGATTCTATGATTCTAGGTTGCCAAAGGGGAAAATACTTAGATTGTGAATTCAGATGCTTTTATTCATAGTGGTAAAGCCAAGCTGTAACCAGTACCAGGGCAGCTGTACAAACGGCCATGGCTGACGATGTGATCAGTGTTCTTTGGCCAATCTCTCCCTGCCTTTGGGGAGCAAGTGGCATGGCTTTGCTCCCCAAAAGGAAGGTGTAACAGCTGTGATTCAGAGGAGATCTGCAGCTGAGCACTTCCTTGTGTTTCTGGTGAGAGAGTGAGCAGCGGTGGAGGTGACCTGTCCCCTGCCCTGCCTTGCAGTGACCATCACGCAGCCCTGCTAGGCTAGGCTGGGGGTGGGTGGGAAGGGACTTACTCTTCCATTGAAGAGCTGTCTCCAGCGGGTGAGTCTGTGACAGCCACCCCTCTCGCTGTGATATGGGCAACCGGCGAAGGTGGGAACTGCGGGAGGAAAAAGCACATCATTAGGAAATACCACTGGTGACCCCAGGTTCATCTGAGGAAAGAGGCTGAAAGGAGGGTGTAGTGAGGTGGGGGGTTGGTCTCTTCCCCCACGAAACAGGTGGGAGGACAAGCGGAAGCAGCCTCAGGTGGCACCAGGGGATATTTAGTGGGGATATTAGGAACAATTTTTACATTGAAAGGGTTATTGCACATTGGAATGGGCTGCCCAGGGAAGTGGTTGGGTCACCATCCCTGGAGGGATTTACATTACAAGACAAGTAGTCGTAGTGCTTAGAGACATGGTTTAGTGATGGTTTTTGTCAGTGTTGATGCTTGGGCTCGATGATCTGAAAGGTCCCTTCCAACCCAGGCAATTCTATGATTCTGTGACTCTATACAGTAAATCTTTTAACAGGAGACAGCAGGCTGGCTAGGGGTGTGACTGCCCAACTCTTACCCACAGCAACTCTGACTGCTCACATGTACAGTGAGCTCAGCACGGGGCTCCTATGAGCAAGAATTACACCCCCCATTGAGGGAGGGAGCCTTGCAGAACTTTTCATCCCTTAGTTTTCATGTCCAGCTCCCCAGGGAGAGGAGGCTTTGTGCAGCCTGAGCAGCCTGAGTCTTGCAGGACTGCACGGGCCACCCCCACCGCTGATGGTGAGCAGCTCTCCCAGCCACCCCTGTTTCTTGAGCGTTCAGAAATGTTTCCTGGTTTTGCTGGGAGCTGCTCTGTGGTGGTGGGGAAGCTCTGGTTCATGCCCCAGTTCTGCCGTGGCCCCACAAGTGCCTAATCATTGGCCTTCTCCTTGCCTTATTCGATCACATATTGCCCACTGGATCTGAGTCACTTTTTCCCATAAGCAGGCCACAACCCATGGTGTACCCTCCTAGACGGTAACCTAAACTGTGAGTTGCCCAGAAATAGAAAAATATGTCCAAAATTGTGATGTTTTCTTGTCATTTCAGGCCATAAACACACTTATGGATTTAGTAAACTACTGAAAAATTTCTTCATGTTATTGTCACCACTATGGCCGGTCTTACACTGGCTAGGGCTACTTCTTCTGGGATTAATCTGAGACTGGACACATTTAGGTGCACTCTGTAAGTAGCCCCAAAATCACTTTTAACCTTGTTAAACTTCACCTGTTTAAAGTTTTGCACTTTGAAGTGTAACCATGTTAATTGTTGGCAGGTACAATTAGTTTCATTACACTGAAGGAGGAACTTCTTTCCTGTGAGGATGGCAGAGCCCTGGAAGAGGCTGCCCAGAGAGGTGGGGGAGTCTCCATCTCTGGAGACATTCCAAACCTGCCTGGACACATTCCTGTGCAACCTTTTCTAGGAGGACTTCTTCTAGCAGGGGGTGGGACTAGATGATCTCCAGAGGTCCCTTCCACCCCCTGTGATTCTGTGATATCATTTTTGACCATCCTTCAATATGGTACAGTCATTTTTCTTGAGCCTAGCCCAGCTGCCAGCTAAGCAGGCACATTGCAGCCATCCAGAAGAGCATCTGAAGCCATGAAGTTTCTATAGCATGGTCTGGTGTTGGTTATGGAAACTTTTCAAAGGACTATTTCCTGCCTGAACATTTATTTTTTATAAAATGTAGGGACTTTGAATTTTATTTTTTTTTCTGTAAGAAAATAAGGGAGAGGAAATGCTTTAGTAAAGCCGAGTCATTTTTAACCTAAACATTTTGTCTGACCATGACAGAACAATTTTGGGGGTTTCATCTGATGTATCATGTCAGGTTGGCATTCTGGAGAATATGAATTAGTGGATGCTTGCTTTACTTTAGAATTCTAATTTTGTTTTTCCCCAATTTGTGAAATTGCCTGAGAAAGAAGAGGTTAATTACTCCCAGCTCTTGCAGGTGGCTGGGCATCTGGAGCAGGAGCCTGCCTGTTTCCACCCCACAACCCTTCCTGGTTCCTTGAGGGGCAGCCATTCTATGGCAGTTTCTGCTCCCATCTAGGGGTCCTCTGGCATAAATCCCATCTCAAAACGGTAACAAAGACTGTGACATCTGCACACACCAGGGCAGACTGAGACGCTGTTGATGTGGGAGATGCTGATAGGTACTGGGTTTTGAGATGTATCAGACAGTGGGAGCTGGTCTTGCATGTATTTACTTACCAAAGATTTTCCATCCAACGGGTGATTGCAGGACTTGGATGACTCTGGCTCGGTAATTCCCACTGCAAAGCATAAGAAACATGGCATTAGCCATGTTAATTAGCATTAGTAATTATCCCATTGGCAGAGTTGTACCAAGAGCCTCCTTCCGTGTGGTTAGACCCAGATAGGAACAGAGCCCAGGTTCAGGCTATAGTCCCATTAGATCTGATTAAACGCTCGCTGACGTTCCTACTAGTTGTGCTGAGGAAATAAATGAGTGAAGGATCCCAGATTTTTTTCATGGAGCCACACTTGGCTGTGGGAATACAGAGATCTCTTTTCTTTTTTTTCCTTTCTTTCTGCTCCTGGCCACGTTCAGTTACCTGCTGCTTTTTAAAAGGATATTCAGGTAACTGAAGGGCAAGTGTCTACAGAAACACCAAGACTGACCAAGGCAGAGGACAGAATATGACTCACAACTGCTGTGACTGATGGAATATATAATAATGACAGCAAACATCAGAAAGAGCCAAGGTGCAGCTTACAGTGTCATCTCCAGCGTGAGTTAGAAACCAGAAGCTGCCTTCTCCTTCTGGGGGCAATATGTGACCATGATAAATATCTTAACCAACCAGCCTTTCTCTTCCCGCTCCCTGCCTCCCCCCGTCAGTAATTCCATTAGGTACCTAACTGTACCCCTCTCATCAGAGTTTAACTCAATTACCTCCTCTCATCTTGCATATTAGGCACTAACAGTATTCACCAAGTGGCTTCAGGCATCAGTGGTTCAGCTAATGGCCGCATTCTTTACCTTTTTTCCTCTTATATTGTCTGAATCTTCCCTTCAGCCCGTCCCTCTGCTTATTAGAAAATGTTCTGGCAAGGTTTTAGCAAAATACTTAAGCCAAAGCAAGTCCTCATGGCTTCAGGTTGTGTGACTTCCACCTCCAGAAGGTGCTACGGCCCTCCAGGCCCGAGACAAGTGTTGCTCCATATCTGTTATTCTGACGTGTTTCCAAGATGAGTACTTCTACAAGAATTCGGTATGGAACTGGGTACTTCTTACCCATCCATCCCACGAAGATGGATTTGCAGTCTTGCAATGCAGTCTCTTGGATGCAGTCAAGGGTTCCTTGTTCTGGCCTTCCACTACACTTACTGGCCTTCCTGCAGGCTGGCATGCCCTGTCCTTATGCTTTGATATCTGTGTAGGGTTTCGGATGCTGGCAGTAAGCATCCTGGCGATCTCCTCTATGCTCTTGTTTACACAGTTTTTCACTTCCTCTGGAAGTTGGACTGTTCCTTCCATGACCCAGATTTCAAGCTGTGCTTTACCAAATCTGAAGTCACAGAATCACAGAACATCAGGGATTGGAAGGGACCTTGAAAAGATCTCTTTAATATTCAACAGTACTTGCTTATGGAGCAAGTGTGGAAAACTCTACAGGCACAACTATTTCCAGTGAGAAAGTTAAAGTTTTTGGAAGGGTGAAAATTTTGTGGAGGTCCCATTTGTACAGAGGTTAATGAAAATAGATGGATACGTGTCCATACGTATACCTCAGTTCATAAGACATTATGCTGGCTCTCCAGCAGCTGAGAAAGAGGTGGAGAAACCTTTCTGGACTCTCTCATGGCACCTTACTCTCTGTGTAGGTATTATTATTGCAGTGTGCATTGGAACCAGACACTGCAGCACATCGTAACAAAGAGCTATTTTGATTTTCATATGAATATTTGCAAACGCTTCTCCTTTCCTCCCCTTAAAATGATCTATCTGTAAAGTCAGGCACTAAAAAATTATGGAGTACCAGAATTGGTCCAAGGTTATTTCATCCTCTCAAGGATCTAGACATTCACAGAGATTCTAATTTGTGACCAGAAACCATTTTTCCACAGACTTTCTGCTTCACTTAGAAAGCAGCTGTTCATCCTTAGCTTTTATTTCTCAGTGCAGGGTCCTACGCCCACTGTCCCCACCAGTGAATCCTCTGAGGGCAAAACCATCAACATTTTCACTGGCTTTCCTGTACTGATGATCACTATGGTGATCTTTCCCCTTCAGCATCCCAGATTTTTTGCCAGTTGCTTCCTTTTCTCCCCCTATGAGAACTGTTTCCCCTTTTTCTACCCTTCTTTTAAGATTCTTGTGTCTTTTCTCCTGTTTCCACCCCATCTGTCATCCTCCACTGCTGGAGGACCAGCAGTTCCTCCTCTCTCTCTGGCCACCTCTCTGCCACCCACTACCCCACAGCTGGTCCCAACCGCTCCTCCTCCTCTCCCCACTCAAGCCCCAAAGCCCCAGCTCTTTGTTCAGCTGTGTCTTGGATCTGATCCTGGTTTAAGATCTTTCTCCACGGTTCCAAGCTCAGTTTTGTTCCTTCCCAGCTTCCCAGGCCCCGATTTTGTCTGGTCTGTGTTCAAATGGGATGGCTTATGAGCGGTGCAGCTGCGGACCGGTGGTGTGAAGAACATGCCACCTTCATGGCAGTACCTGCTTTGCAGATTTAGCCCTTTTCAACAGCCAAATGTCCAATGTCTCTACCAAAACCATGCCATATAGGACTTTTTTCAAAGGCTTATGACTTGATTGTACCTGGGTAGTTTGTCAATGGAGAGCAAAAGATGCAGTTTTTTGGTTAAAAGGCAACCCCTTGCCAAACTCCTTCAACCTTCCAAACACAACACACCAGCGTTGAAGGAACTGAATGGCCAGTTTGTTTATGTTTACTCAGTTCCTTGGTTTTGCATTGGCAAACCCTGTTCTCCCTTCACGAGTTCTCACAAATATGCTGAACAAGGTTTTGGTTGAAAAAAAACCAAAATCAGGTCTGTGGCTGAATAGAAAACTTCATTCCAAATAATTAAGTTCTGGGAGGTTCCAAGCAGAGATCTTCTAGAACAAGATGACTCAGGCAAACTCAGTAATACACAACCCATCATCTCTGAAATACTGGCAGCCCTTGGAAAGGGAGCGTTTCTGACTCCCAATAAAGGGAGTGTGTGGCTCTGCGATGCCATGGTCATTCTCTTATTGATTCCACAGGGTACTTGGAGCATGGAAGTATCTTCTAGGTATCCAAAAAAGCACCTGCTTGGCTGCAGACTGGAAGGCTGCAATATCTAGGAGTGCTGGTGGCTGAGTGGCTTGATGTGAGCTGGCTGAAAGCCAACTGCACCCTGGGCAGCATCAAAAGCAGCGTGGTCAGCAGGTCCAGAGGGGTGATTCTGCCTCTCTGCTCTGCTGTGGTGAGACCACACCTGGAGCACTGTGTCCAGCTCTGGAGTCCTCAGCACAGGAAGGACATGGACATGTTGGAATGGGACCAGAGGAGGCCATGAAAATTAGCAGAGGGCTGGAGCACCTCTGCTATAAGGACAGACTGAGAGAGTTGGGGTTGTTCAGCCTGGAGAAGAGACAGCTCCAGGGAGACCTTATAGCCCCTTCAAGTATCTGAAGGGGCTACAGGAGAACAAAGTAGAGATGGGGCGAGGGGAGAGATGGGGAGGGACTCTTGATCAGGGACTGGAGTGATAGGATGATGGAAAACAAATTAAAACTGAAAAAAGGAAGATTTAAGTTAGATCTCAGGAAGAAATTCTTTCCTGTGAGGGTGGTGAGACACTGGAAGAGGTTGCCCAGAGAAGCTGTGGCTGCCCCATCCCTGGAAGTGATTAAGACCAGGCTTGGAGCAACCTGGTCTGGTGGGAGGTGTCCCTGCCCATGGCAGGGGGTTTGGAACTGGATGATCTTCAAGGTCCCTTCCAACTCTAACCATTCTATGATCAAAAAGTTCTCTGAAGCCACAGAGGAATAAAACCACTTGTGTGGACTCACCGTGCTGAGCAGTGCCCTTGGTGGGGCAGGGTCCTCGCTGCAGATGGCCCAAGCCCCGCTCCTCCTCTTCGCCGTACAGCACATGGAGGAGGTCACCCTGGTGGGGCTGCAGCTTCTCGGGCCTGTGGGGCCGATGATCGGATATGGCTACCACCTACAGGGAAGAGGCAAAACCATCCCGTTACAGCTGGCCTTGGAGATTAGGTGGTCTGTCACGCTCTGTGAGGGGAGCAGCATGGTGCTTGCTCTTCCTGCTGTTTTACTGTCACCCAGAGGGGATTTTTGGTGTGTGTGTTTGTGGTTTGTGGGGTCTGTTTTGTTTGTCTCCTGCCTCCATGCATGGAAAAACCATGTGGGGTCTCTCTGGGACACAGCTACTTAGCTGTACCTTTCTATATCCTCCTCAGGGGACTGAAATGTGGTCCTTTCCAACATCTACTGACTAGGATATGCCTTCGAGACAGCTCAAATCTAATTCCTTATTGCGTCATACCCTGGCCAGTCAGTTAAACTGGGTTTACAAATGCTATTTCTTCTGTCTTTTGGACTTACTTCCACTTTGTATCTGGTAACTGACTGCAGAAGATACGAGGTGGTGAATAACTGTGTTTCAAGAGATCGATTTTCACAGGCGTTGGCTTGCACAAACAAACCTCACTGCGATCTGCACCCCTGAACATCAGCCCCCCCTGTATCTCCAACAGAGTCCTTGAAAATGAGTGTGAACAAAACCAAGAGCTACTGTCACAGAGAGAACCAGTTAAACAGGGCAAAGTCCCAACCCAGCAAGGAAATCACCACATGGCACCTATTCAGGCTCTTTCCTGTCTTTCCTTGTGTTGATCTTAGGTTGCAAGACCAGGAGAAAAGCAGTTACTTGCATCAAACTGATGACTGAGAGTTGGTGCTTTACATAGAATCAAAGAATGGTTTAGGTTGGAAGGGACCTTAAAAATCATCCAGTTCCAACCCCCCTGCCCTGGGCAGGGACACCTCCCACCAGACCAGGTTGCTCCAAGCCCCATCCAGCCTGGCCTTGAACCCCTCCAGGGATGGGGCAGCCACAGCTTCTCTGGGCAACCTCTTCCAGAGTCTCACCACCCTCACAGGAAAGAACTTCTTTCTGGTACTAATCTCAATCTCCCCTTTCCAGTTTAAAGCCGTTCCCTTGTCCTGTCACTATACTCCCTGACAGAGTTCCTCTCCAGCTCTCCTGTAGGCTCCCTGCAGATACTGTACAATCCAGACAAATCCCTTCAGATACAACTATTTCATCTCCAGACTGAGACTGGCAACCGAGCAGCCTGCTATTGGCACAGAAAAAGCCTTAATTCCATCTATGGCTCTGCCTACACTCAACAGAGAATCAAAACCCCATTCAGGCATGTCCCCTCATGCAAAAGTGGCCATTTTCTTTCAGTAAGTGTTAATTCAGTTTGCAATTAGTCTGCTATATTCTGTCTATGTTAATTTTCAGACAGGCACAAGAAGACAAGCACACTGATGTTTTCCAAAACGGGAAAAAAAGAACCCACCCACCCCANCCTGGATCCCACTGACCAGCAGGACAAGGAGTGTGGAGAAGGCACCATGACCTAGATCCCACTGACCAGCAGGACAAGGAGTGTGGAGAAGGCACCATGACCTGGATCCCACTGACCAGCAGGACAAGGAGTGTGGAGAAGGCACCATGACCTAGATCCCACTGACCAGCAGGACAAGGAGTGTGGAGAAGGCACCATGACCTGGATCCCACTGACCAGCAGGACAAGGAGTGTGGAGAAGGCACCATGACCTAGATCCCACTGACCAGCAGGACAAGGAGTGTGGAGAAGGCACCATGACCTGGATCCCACTGACCAGCAGGACAAGGAATGTAGAGAAGGCACCATGACCTAGATCCCACTGACCAGCAGGACAAGGAGCAGAAACTGTCCAACAGCAGGCAAAAACACTGCTGAGAAAGGGTTGGCGAGGCAACCAAAGCCTAACCCAAGACCTAAGAGGGGTTTTTCTCTTAGTTCTCTGGATTTTGGTACCCAGCCTAACACAGCCCCTGCTCCGTAAACTGCATAAGGACATGCCCAGTGCTAAGGGCCCAGCTCTACTGGCCAAGAATCTGGCGCTGCTGGACAGAGCCAAGTCTCAGCATCGCTGTTATCTCAGAAACGAGGGTGATGCTGGTGGTGAGAGGCCTCCTGCTCAAGCAGCTGGCTCTCTCCCAGCTGCTCCTGGACCAGTTCCAGGACCTCCCCGTCCCTCTGTCCTCCTGTGTCCATGGCATGCCCTAACCACCTGAACCTTGCAAGCTGCTGGCCAGAGGCATTTCTCCCCCCATCCCTGGAGGTGTTTAAGGCCAGGCTGGATGGGGTTTTGGACAATCTGGTCTGGTGGGAGGTGTCCATGGCCAGGGCAGGGAGGCTGGAACTGGATGATGTTTAAGGTCCCTTCCAACTCTAACCATTCTATGATTCTATGACAACAGTGGAGACACCTTATATTCATTACAAATGTGATGAAGCCATGCCTGGCAGTGGTCCATCATGACATCCCTTGGGGTCTGCCCTGCGTGAACCGAGCTTTTCCAGCGTTCAAGGGATGCCACAAAGCTCAGCTTCTCCCACCAGCTCAGGAAATACACTCGGTGCTCTTGCTCACACTCAGTCCTTTTTGGCGTGGGACAGAAAATGTCATCAGCCCTCTGCTCCTGAGGCACATGAGCTTGTTTCTTTGGCGTGGTCCTGGAAAGAGCATTTTTGGCAAGCAAGAAGTGGCTGCAGTCGTTTCTAATCCTGAAAGTGGCTTATTTGATCAGTGTAAACCATCACTGACTTGAAATTTAAATCTGCCTTATGTGCTGTGAGGGATGAAATTCACTTTGGGGAAAAGAAGCAGGATTTTGAACTCCATTAACAGCAGGAATTATTTAGAATCATAGAATCATTTTGGTTGGAAGAGACCCTTGGGATCATTGAGTCCAACCATCAGCCACACTCTACAAGTTCTTCCCTACTCCAGATCCCTCAACACCACAGCTCAATGACTCTGGAACACAGTCAGGGATGGTGACTCCACCCCCTCCCTGGGCAGCCCATTCCAGTGTCTGACCACTACTTCTGGGAAAAATTCTTTCCTAATGTCCAGTTTAAACCTACCCTGCTGCAGCTTCCAGCCATTCCCTCTTGTTCTATTGCTAATTATCTGAGAAGAGACCAGCACCAACCTCTCTACAATGTCCTTTCAAGCAGTTGTAGAGAGGGATGAGGTCTCCCCTCAGCCTCCTCTTCCTCAAACTAAACAGTCGCAATTTAGGCCCAATTTAGGCACCTTGTTGATGTTTTTGAGACTCCTGATTACATGTCATATCACTAACTCCAAAAATGCCTTCAAGAAGGAGAATCCACATAAAGAAATAGCAATGCCATTTTCCATTACAGCTGGAGAAGAGCAGCGCAACCGCTGTCACAGGAGCTCAGCTGACACCTCTGTTTGCAGCATGAGGCTGTAGAACACTTTTGGAGTTTCTCATCTCCTAATTCGAGATTCCACCGTGACTTTGGCCACCTCACCCATTACTGTAATATGGACAGACTTATCTAGGTCAGGAAACTAAACCTGCTGAAGCGCAGTTTTGATCTAAACCGGAGCTGACATTTCTCTAGGGTACCTAGGGTAAGGCAGAAGGATCAGCTGGAAGTCACTTCTCTTTCCTGCAGGAAAAGATGCACCAGGAAATTTGAATCTGTGCGAGTCAGTCAAACTAGGCAGAATTAGTAATCTGTTCTCTGCAAAAAAACCTTACTGTTTTCAGAATGTGTAAGTCCCTTGACCAGCTCAGTCTGCTTGAAGGACGCTGGCTCTGAGGTCAGAGTGCAGCAAAGCCTCTTTTTTGTGATCTTTGCCACTTGGCATATCTGCTGTTAGAGTTAGCTGTGCAAAGGGGACATGGAGGAGGCAAGAGGGTCGTAGAGCAGCACAAAGGCTGTTCCAACAATCATAGAGTCATAGAATGGTTGGAGTTGGAAGGGACCTTGAAATTAATGGAATTTCAACCCCCCTGCCATGGTCAGGGACACCTCCCACCAGACCAGGTTGCTCCAAGCCCCATCCAGCCTGGCCTTGAACCCCTCCAGGGATGGGGCAGCCACAGCTTCTCTGGGCAACCTCTTCCAGTGTCTCACCACCCTCACAGCAAAGAATTTCTTCCTGAGATCTAACCTAAATCTCCCCTCTTTCAGTTTAAAACCATTTCCCCTTGTCTTATGGCTCCCTTCACTGATCACGAGCCCCTCCCCATCTCTGCTGTAGATCCCCTTTAGTACTGGAAGGGGCCCTAAGGTCTTCCTGAAGCCTTTTCTTCTCCAGGCTGAACGCCACCATCTCTCTCAGCCTGTCCTCATAAGCAGAGCTGCTCCAGCCCCTGGTCATCGCCTGGCCTTGAACCCCTCCAGGGATGGGGCAGCTACAGCTTCTCTGGGCAACCTCTTCCAGTGTCTCACTACCCTCACAGCAAGGAATTTCTTTCTGGTATATAACCTAAATCTCCCCTCTTTCAGTCTAAAACCATTCTCCCTTGTCCTGCTTCTGGACCTCAAAATCTCATCCCCACGCCACCAACCAACCAGCATAGGTGACAATTAAACATCTGGCTTTGGATAAAACTTTGAAGGCTGAACAACAAATGCTCATTAGGGGGGGAAATGCCAGATTTGTAGAGTTAAGCTCTTTTTGATGGTCTAATGCTGATCCAATTTTTTTATGTGACAGCTCACGTGCACAGCAGGATTTGCCATTTCTCTGCAAAGTAGCCATGTGTTGGTGTCCAGGCAGTTCTACCCAAAGGAGAGCAAGGGAAGAGAAGGGAAAGATCTACTGTGACTGGAAATAACTCTTTGCAGGGCAACGGGAACCGCAGATAAGCATGTTGATGAACCGCTCAATTTAAACAAAAAGAAGGTGTTTCCCCCTTTCTCTCACCCTCCCACGGTCATGCCTGTGCTTTTGGGGTGGGTTCTTGAATTGGATGGAAGACACCCCCCTCCTCCCTCCCCCGCCAAGACCAGTCATTTGAATGTTAAATCACTTAATGCTACACTGCTTGGGTATTTCTGCTGCGAAAAGAAAGGCCTGGCAGATGTCCACGTTGCTTGCTATTTTTGCCCTTGCTGAGGATTAAAGTTGTGCCCCCACTGCAGTCACCACAGGAGAAGATTTGGGGTTGGCTGAGGCGTTTCTGCAGCGCCGGCTGCAGGTGCGGCCTTAAAAGTGAAAAAAAAAAACCCCAACCAAAAAAGGCCATAATCATTCTGCTACTTTTCTGTGGGTCTAGAAATTGGCAAGCACAAGCTCCTCCCGGGCACATATGTTCCAGTAGGGGCTAGTTATTTGAATGCTTGTGCCTGAGCTGCTGTACAGTGCTGCTTCACGCTCAGGAAGGGGAAGGAGGCACAAGTCTAAGGGCTGACTGTGCTTTGGTTTGAGAGCTTTCTGGAGCCACAGACTGGACCTCACTCCATGGGCTCCACGCTCCTGCTGCTAACATGATGCTGCCTCCATCATGACCAAAGGACATCTTAAACTGGGGTCAGGAAAGCCCCAAAGGACAAGAAACCAACAAACCAACAAAAATCCTCTAAAAAAAACCAGCAACAAACCAGGGACTTTCTTTTCTTCTTTCTCTCAGACCTTGGTGACTGCAGTGCTGCTGCAGCAGCTGATCTGCTCCCAGTTAAATATTGGAGGGTCCCACGTAGCAGAAACAACCACCCTCTACCTGCTGAGACTGGGAACACGGTAACAGACATACGTTTGCCCTGGAATTCCATGATGGCTGGCTGAAATTTTTCCAGCTGAGTAATTTTATGAGAAAACTCTGCTTAGAATCTGGAAATTTATCTGGGGATGGTGGAAAATTATCTGTTTTATCTAAAAAAAAAAAAAAAAAAGAGAAATGATTGGAGCATTTTGGTTTATTAAGTTGAAATACTGTCTTTTGGGTTTGGACTTTTTTTTTTTTTTTTTTTTTTTGCTATTTTTCTATTAGACAGGAAACAAAATACACCAAAGGCAAAAGAAATCAACACAAGGGCTGGCTCAAGACGGCTCATTTTGAGTGGCATCCTCGTTTGGGTGGAAAAGTCATTTTGAAACCTCAGCCTGAGTTAGGGCACAAAAATAAGGTGGGTTTTTTTTTCACACTTTGAGAAAAAAAAAAAAAAGGCAGGTTCAGTTTTCACTCAAACACCCCAGGCCCCTTCCTGACCCCTCCTGGGGACCACTTCAGGCACCCTGGGGTGTATCAGGATCCTGTCACCCGCTTGAACAATCGAGAGAGGGGATGGGAGTGAACGTGGCGAGGCTTCTTCCAGCACCCTGGTAAGCGCGGTGAGCAGGAGGGACCTAGGGTGGGAATCAGGGAATACAAAGAGGAGGCTGTTTAGAGACAAGGATGGGGCTGGGATGTGGGATAGAGCGAGGGAAAAGGAAAGGCCAGGGAGTGAAAGAAGAGAAGAGAAGAGAAGAGAAGAGAAGAGAAGAGAAGAGAAGAGAAGAGAAGAGAAGAGAAGAGAAGAGAAGAGAAGAGAAGAGAAGAGAAGAGACAGGTCTGCAGAGAGGAGAAAAGCTTTGGGAAAAGAGCCCAAATGTTTGTAAAAAGTGCATTGATATGCCCCAGAGGAAGAAGCCAGCACTGCTGCAGCAGGGAACTGTGATAAGAGGATCGTGGAAGGGGTTGTGAATGGGCCCGGTGGATTTCAGGAGGGGAAACTGGCTCTAAGGACAAGAATCACACAATCACAGACTATCAGGGATTGGAAGGGACCTTGAAAGATCATCCAGTCCAATCCCCCTGCGGGAGCCTGTGTGTCAACGTGTCCAAACTTGGAAAATATTTTCTCAGAACCTGAAAAAACGTTCAGTTCTTTGAATGTGTGTGGGGGGAACCTCACCTGCAGGGAGCGGGGAAAGCCCTAGCTGTGAGCACTGAGCCTGTGCACCGGGGGTGAGTCGAGGACAGGCAAGAGGCACCGGGACCAAGGGACAAACATCCTCCTTTGGCTCTCTCAGAGACATCTTTTTGAGCTGAGGCTACAGTCCATTGCTTGGTGGTTTTGTCCCAAATTCCCTGGGGAATGGGATACTGCCTCCTTGATTAACACAGGCATGTATTGATATGATTTGTTTGCTTTTCCTGCCTGCCCGTCCTTCTATCACTGTTATTAAGGCTTTATGGATAAGAACTAAGCCTGTGATTCCCTCAGATGACCTGGGTTGATAAGCCGTGACGCTTCATTTTGACTGGCTGTATTTTTTGAATAGCACATTTGAATATTGGTATTTGGTTTGAAATGCAGACACACGGTGTTTTTTCAAGTTTGCAAGTGCTCCTGTAATAAACTGTAGCTTCCCAAAACCTCCCCTTTCTCTTTCCCACCCCACTCCCAGCACCACACCATCAGACACCGATGTGCTTCGCCCTGAAAGATGCAATTCCCATTTATCCACAGCATTTTTAAGGATAAGTGTAGCCAACTAGAATTAAAAAAAAAAATAAAAAAGAAAAGAGGAAGAGAAAGGGAGATTCTTTCTTACACTCTTTGTTAGGATGTGCTGCGTGCTTTTGGCTCGTCGTCGGGCAGGACTACATGCTGCAGAAAGAAGAACAGGAATATGGTCAGGGTGCAGTGGAAGCAAGGGAGATGAGGTCACACCATGCCTCTAAAAGCCCTCTGTGAGGATACATGGGGGACATGGCGGGGAGGGAAGGTGGGAATCAGTCATAGAATGGTCTAGGTTGGAAGGGACCTCTAAGATCATGTAGTCTGAGCATCAACCTCACTCTGATAAGAACCATCACAGAATCACAGAATCACAGACTATCAGGGATTGGAAGGGACCTTGAAAG
>VZTM01012141.1:162759-191508 GCA_013400555.1 Jacana jacana | reverse complement strand
GAAGAGCAACACTGTTCACCCCCTCCCCCCAAAAAAAACCAACCCCAAGCTATAAAAAAAATCTAACCCAGCCTTTATTTCACCTTTGGATATTCAGGGTCCTGTAAGAGGCACTTTTGGGTCTGAGTCACTGTTTTCCTAGTGGCAGATAAAACGTAAAGACACGTGGAAATCACAGCTGGGGTTTAACACGGGGTGTTTCATGGCGGTGAGGAGCTGGTGGGGACGTGGAAGCTGAAATGAGAGTCGAGGGCTGGTCACCAGCTGGCGGTAGGGTAGGGTTTGAGCAGGTCGGCTCTGAACACCCATCTTTACAAGGGCTGTGACGCTCTGGGGATGAGGGACTCCATGCAGGGAGCTGACAAAAGGCCCTCACAGCGCTTCCAGACAGAAAATAGGGCTGGGAAGGGTCAATATTACGTGTCTCACCTGGGAATGGATTTTATCCTGTTCACAAAAGGGAGGTTTGCTGCTTCATTCTGCCCAGATCTGACAGGGTAGTCAAGCACTACGAATCATAGAACGGTTTGGGTTGGAAGGGACCTAAAAAGTCATGGAGTTCCAACCCCCCTGCCCTGGGCAGGGACACCTCCCACCAGAGCAGGTTGCTCCAAGCCCCATCCAGCCTGGCCTTAAACCCCTCCAGGGATGGGGCAGCCACAGCTTCTCTGGGCAACCTCTTCCAGTGTCTCACCACCCTCACAGCAAAGAATTTCTCTCTGGTATCTAATCTAAATCTCCCCTCTTTCAGTTTAAAACCATTCCCCCTTGTTTTATCACTCCACTCCCTGATCAAAAGTCCCTCCCCATCTCTCCTGTAGCCCCTTCAGGTACTGGAAGAGTAACTAAACCACTGCCCAGGGTTTATGCAGGAAATCTTAGCGTGGCTGCTAAAGAAGGACTGCACATACTGGACTACTTTTTTTCTTTTCTGTGATCTATTTTGGACAAATGTCTTGCTTTATGGATGTGATAGTACCTGCCAAAGAAGCCTGCTGGAAAGCAGGGAATCTGCTGCAGAACAGCAGGACAGTAATTTTAGACTTGAGGAAGATACTCTCCATAACGTCCAACCGAGGCACTTCTTGCAGAGCCACATCAGACAATTTCACATAGTAGCTCCTTCTGGCTCCCTGCTGACCCAGCAAGAGTCCAGTCTGCAATGGGAGAAGGAAACCAAACATTTATTGACCCTATGAATCATTTTTTTGTTGTTGCCCACATTGCATCAAATATCAAGAAACTAGGCTCAAATTTTTCCTCACTGCTAAACACAATTAATAAGCTGTAAAGACAATTCATGTGGTGTCACAGCAGCCATGAGATGACCCAAAAAAGTTTTTGCACCAGGGTATATCTTTTACTGAAGGCTTCCAAGCCAACACATGGAACCCCAATTCCTCACTGCGGGCTGTGATCGGGCTGCTTACCAAACATGGGGAACCAGACCTGAACTCCTCGTGTTGTCAGTAAAGGATCAAAACATTTGCTGGTGTAAGAACTTGGCAACCCAAGGTGAATCCTGACAACTGAGGAGGAGGAGGAGGAGGACAGCTCAGGACACCAGAATAAACATATGGTGTCTGACAAAACCTCCATCTGACCTGAACTACAGGTCTGAGACAGGGCAAGTTTTTGATTTTTAGGAATGTAGGCAGAAAGGAGGGAGAGGTGGAGAAGAGGAAAAGATATACTGGGGGATTGGGCTAGATGATCTTTCAAGGTCCCTTCCAATCCCTGATATTCTGTGATATGCTGAGGCCAAGGTCAAAACAACTGCTGAAAGCAGAATGAGGATCAGTGAATCTTGTCAACATGGCAGAAAACCCCATGACCTGGCAAAATGTCCCTCTGGGCAGGCAGTGAGGGTGCTTTTCCCATGGACTGGATCTGTTCACATTTGGAAGAAACTTGCTTGTCCTGCTTACCAAATGCACCAGAGTTGGTTAGCTCAAGAGGAATCCGATAAACCCAAATTTGAACTACGGTTACAAAAATTGTAATTAAAACTTTGAGTGGTTTCAGAGAATTGCCCAGACACCTTGTTTATCCCGGCCTTGGTAAACTAACGATGGCCTTTCCAGAGCAGAGTTCTCCAGGTGAAGTTGGCGGGAAGCACCCTGGTACTCTTGGCTTAGGCCAGGGGTATTGCCAAGGGGTTCCCCAGCCTGCAGAGGATAGAGCTCTTCCCAAGGCGAGTCTCCGGCTTCTCCCTGGATCTGGTACCCCGTTGCGTAAGAGGCCAGTCTAATCTGCACTGAGCCACTTGAGCCTGTTTCTTACCCTTAGCTGGGCAATATGATAAGGATAAACCACAGGTATTTTTGGAGTCGGATCACGGACTCAGAGGTACGCACAGTTAGCCATTTAAACATAAGAGGGGATATAAAACCCCACGTGCCTGCAGGAGGTGTGTTTCGGAGAGAGGTGCCCCAGAATGGCAACTGCCAACGGCTGAGAAGTGAAAGCAACAGCAAGTGAAGAATATAAAGCGAGCTTGTCACTCCTGGTCTGTTATTTTCCTCTAAATGGAAGGAAAAGAGAGAGACAGATACGCTACCAACAACTTCGCCTCGTTCCTACACGACTGCAAAACGAGCTCCAAATTAAAGCAGTGCTTTAATTTTCACCCGGCCGAAAGGTCTGTGAGTAAGTGGAGAATATTCAAAAGCAACAGTTTCCTTTGCATCTGGCTGTGACAGATTTTGCCTAAATGGGAAGAAGATGGTCGAAGAATTTAAAAACATTTTGAACTTTGAATTCACTCTGGGGGACCAGGAGAGAGGGAGCCAAGTGTTGTGCAGTTCGAGAGGGCTCGTGCACAGATTTCTCTGCTAATCGGGGAAGGAGGTAGCAGCCAGACCTGGAAGCCAGGCTGAAAGCATCCCCCCACTACCTACAGAGAGATACTGCAGGATTATGAGAATAATAATAATAGTAATAATAAAAAAGAACAAGCCTGGTTGGCTCCTCTTAAAAAAGTTACATGCAGATAAATATAACAAGGGCAAGTGTAGAGTCTGGCATCTGGGCAAGAACAACCCCAGGTTCCAGTATAGGTTGGGAAATGACCTGTTGGAGAGCAGCGTAGGGGAAAGGGACCTGGGGATCCTGGTGGGCAGCAGGATGCCCATGAGCCAGCACTGTGCCCTCATGGCCAAGAAGGCCAATGGCATCCTGGGGTCTATTAGAAGGGGGGTGGTTAGTAGGCGGAGAGAGGTTCTCCTCCCCCTCTACTCTGCCCTGGTGNGTGGAGTCTCCTTCTCTGGAGACATTCCAAACCCGCCTGGAGGTGTTCCTGTGTGACCTGCTCTGGGTGTTCCTGCTCTGGCAGGGGGATTGGACTGGATGATATTTCAAGGTCCCTTCCAATCCCTGAGATTCTGTGATTCTGTAATTGGACGTTCACAAATTTGCCCTAAGCTGGTAAAACACACTTGAGTAAACCTACACAATGATTAGGGGGAAGCACAATGCCCAGCGCTGCAAGGTTCAAGTGCCACAGAGCTGGTGCCAGCAGCAGGGATTGCACCCAGCCAGCATTAAAGCTCGGGCCAGGCTGAGCACGTGGAGGCTTAACAAGCTTCCATACATTGCTCCCGTCCTGGTAATCCAGGCAGCATTAAAAATGTCAACAAAAGAGCAGTATGTCCAAACTGGGCCGTGGCAACAATAGCTTCTTCAGATGCCGGGCTCAATTTATTCATTTTTTTTTTCAAGCTAATTGATCAGTGAGGTCTTTATTCCCCCGACAACGCACAGTCATTTTGGGGTGGGGCTTTTTCCCTCCCAAGCCTTCTCCTTTAAAACATTTCAAGATTATTTTGAGTATCGTTTTCTGATGAGAATATAACCATTTTCAGACCATCGAGCACATCGATTAAAGCTCTCCCTGTGGTCACTGGATTTGAGCAGTGGCAGCCCCCTTGCTGCAACTGCATTATTGTGACCCACACCGTCGGGAGGAAAATCCACCGCTTGGGTCACCGGGCACAAACTGCTTAGGATTTCTCCCATGGATAAGTCTAAAGAATGAGGCAACCTCAGCTGTCACCTTACTTGTCTCTAGCGTGTCCTCACGCAGCCACCAAGCTCCTTTGGCCGCATGCAACGCAGGGGCTCTGCGGGACGGAGGTCTCTGGAGGGTATCAGATGGCATTGCCTCCTCTGGCTTAGGTTCTGGGAGAAAATGAGATTAAATTAAAAGCAAGGACCATCATTATTGGCACTCAGAGGATTAGGAAGGAGGAGAAGCTGCACTACAGGCACAGAAGGGGGATCAAATTTAGGAGACCCCCGTTTTGATCCAGATTTAAGTCCTGGTGCCTGCGTGAGGCAGCAGGATAGCTCAGGAGATGGCACTGTCATAGAGCATGTTTTCGGACAGAGTGGGAGCACCAGTATGGAACTGGATTTTTCGGGTAGTTTTTGTGTGACAAGTATGGGAAGTGGCCATACACGGCCCAGCTACGAGGGTGGAAGGGGAAAACGGGGGACTCCCTCTGATGTCAATTACTCTAAAAAGGGTTTTGGAGAGAAAATGGGTTTTCTTGTCTCCCCGCTGGTTTGGTCTTTGGCCTCTCTACTGTGGCTGCCAGCAGAGGTGTCAGAGATCTTCTGCTTTACGTACTTGACTTGTTTCTAGGAATCTGATTAGAGTAGATCACCCCAGATAACAAGAGGAATTAATGCTGCAAATACATAGGAGAGGATTTTCAAGCTCACAAGCTTCATAGAGGTCAGTCCTTTTCGAGTCACGCAGCCTCTGAGATCTTTTATTTTCTCAGAACTGATGATCTTTACTCACCCTTTCCCTCTGCCCTGTTAGCCTTTACACTTAAAGCCTTTATTAATGCAGTTCTGGCTGTGGTGTGTTCTGTATCTGTGTCCACTACACGGCACGTGCTGTGCAGAGGGAAGGCTGGGCCAGGGAGAGCCAAAAGGTAACAGGAAAGAGTTTTGGGGGGCTTTGCAATAGAAGTGGTGGCACATTCTCCTTAATATCTGCGTGGTTTTGGTTTCTACATCCTTTGGGTTCTTACAATGTTTTGTCAAATGCATAATCTCACCCTAGATATTCCCCTGATGCCTGACACAAGAGGTGCCACCATGACACCTCTTGATGTGGTCAGCCAAAGAGAGGTAGAATCCTAGTTCCTGTCTCTTCAACTTTTTATACTTTATAGTCCTGCTGGAGGGTGGGAAGACTCTACAGAGGGATCTGGAGAAGCTGGATTGATGGGCCAATGGGATGAGTTCAACAAGGCCAAGGGCTGGGTCCTGCACTTGGGTCACACCAACACCATGCAGGCCTGGGACAGTGTGGCTGGAGCTGCCTGGCAGAAAAGGACCTGGGGGTGTTGGTCAGCTGGTGGCTGAACATGAGCCAGCAGTGTGTCCATGCCCAGGTGGCCAAGGTGGCCAACAGCATCCTGGCCTGGATCAGGAACGGCGTGGGGAGTAGGACTAGGGAAGTGATTGTCCCCCTCTACATAGCACTGGTGAGGCCTTACCTCAAGTCCTATATCCAGTTTTGTGTCCCTTACTACAAGAGGTGGCCTGGAGTGTATCCAGAGAAGGGCAACGGAGCTGGTGAGGGGTCTGGAGAACAAGTCTTGTTGAGGAGCAGCTGAGGGAGCTGGGGGTGTTCAGCCTGGAGAAAAGGAGGCTGAGAGGAGACCTACTCACTCTCTCCAACTCCCTGAAAGGAGGGTGCAGCCAGGGGGTGTTGGTTTCTTCTCCCAAGTCACAGGCGATGGGACAAGAGGAAATGGCCTTGAGTTGCAGCAGGGGAGGTTCAGGTTGGATATCAGGAACACTTTTTCCTGGAAAGGGTTATCAAACATTGGAACAGGCTGCCCAGGGAAGTGGTGGAGTCACCATCCCTGGAAGTAGATAATGCCGACAGATAAGGTTTAGTGATGGGTTTTGTCAGTGTGAGGTTGATGGCTGGACTTGATGGTCTGAAAGGTCCCTTCCAAGCCAGGCAATCCTGGTTCTACGCAGCCATGTGATATATTCAGGCCCAGTATCTCAGCTGTAAGCGACTGCACGCTCATGCCTGCACACACGGCAGGTTCTTCACCAGTGCTGTTTGCTATGCACACACAGATGTCTCCAGTGAAGGACAGGCCTGCACCTTCAGCACCCATCATCTGACCCTGCATTACCTTTGCTCAGCAGGTTGGTGTTTTAAGCTCAGCTCTTTCAGGCAGGTCCCTGAACCGCACTTTACAGCTGGTGACATTACCATTTCTGACACAAGAAGTCACTCATGGTTACTTGACTATCAAGGTCTGCCTCCTAGCTCTGGGCTTGGTTGTACCAATGGAGTACTCCTCATTTTAGGACTTGCATTTAAACCACAAATACAGTAGGTAAGAAGTGCATCAGCTTGACTGCACCAGGAACTAAAGCTGGGAGATAGCTCCATGAAGGCTGTGAGATGTGCTCTTCCAAGGTGTCCCAACTGCCAGAGATGCAAGTGGCAAGATGCAAGTAGTTGGAGTGGAGGCTGGAACCCTCCAGGAGGGAGGTGACACCCAAGTGTCACCACTCACAGCACAGCACTGACACAGCTTCAACCCATTTCTGTCTCAGAAAGATGTCTCTGGAGAAGAACTGATCCGCTGAAGTGAGTGTCACCGAGGCTCTGAGGTTTCAGAACCTGCAAGGCAAACACAGTTCAAGCTCTGTTTGTGTTAATTCCCATTCTCGGTGACAGCTTGCACGAGGCAGGGCCTCATCCGTCGGGAAATGGATTGCAACCACCAACTCTCACACATCAACTTGTGAGCAACCACCTAATGGTCTCTAGAGAGACATCACAGGTCTGTGTTGGTGACCTAGAGGTGAAAAGACTTTCTTTGTCTGAATCCCCACAGCTTTCAGACCCCTGTTCATGGAGGGGGGGGGAAGAGGAAGTTCTGATCTAAACGACCATTAATCTTCCTTGAGGTGAAAAGGTCAGAAGAGCAAGTTAATCAAGGTTAACTGGGTCCTTCATTTCCAACGCCCTCCTAAAACGTACAGCAACACTTAAAACATCCAGAATTTCACAGCAATTCTTTGAAAGAGATGTCAAGCTTTTAGACAGTTGTGGGGGGTGGTGTCCCCCCAAGCTGTGTCTGCAGCCACACCAACCATACCACGCAACGGCGCCCTCAAACCCCATAAAGGCCAGCCACAACGCCACAGAATGATCATAGAATCATGGAAACATAGAGGTTGGAAGAGACCCTTGGGATCATCGAGTCCAACCATCAGCCCTGCTCTACAAGTTCTCCCCAGCGCCATATCCCTCAACACCATATCCAATCTACTCTGAAACACAGTCAGGGATGGTGACTCCACCATCTCCCTGGGCAGCCTGTTCCAATGTTTGATAACCCTTTCCAGGTAAAAATTGTTCCTGATATCCAACCTGAACCTCCCCTGCTGCAACTCAAGGCCATTTCCTCTTGTCCCATCACCTGTGGGACTGACTGACCACTCTTTCTGTGAAAAACTTTTTCCTCATGTCCAGCCTAACCCTACCCTGCTGCAGCTTGCAGCCATTCCCTCTTGTTCTGTCACTAACTGCCCGTGAGAAGAGACCAGCACCAACCTCTCTACAATGCCCTTTCAAGCAGCTGTAGAGAGGGATGAGGTCTCCCCTCAGCCTCCTCTTCCTCAAACTAAACAATCCCAACTTCCTCAATCGTTCCTCATCAGATTTATTCTCCAGGCCTCTCCCCAGTTTCGTGTCCCTCCTCTGTACTCGCTCCAGCCCCTCCAGATCTCTCTTGTGTTGAGGTGCCCAGAACTGGACACCAGACTCAAGGTGCGGCCTCACCAGTGCTGAGGACAGGGGGGAAATGATGCGGTGACGTATTGGAGCTGCTGACCACCAGGTCGTTAACACCTGCTACCCACCCAGCTCCAGGTGTCAATCAGCCTTTCAATTAGTCAAGTTGCTGACTGGAGGCTGTAGGGTTTGAACACCCCAAAAGCCTGCCCCAGCATAAGCACAGGCGCTTTGCCCAAAGTAGGTCAAAGCTGTCACAAGTCAGGGAGCGCGGGGGGAAAAGTTCCACATCAATGCACCGGTGCCTGTGCTGTGATATATATATATATTTCATGATGCAGCAGTACGAGGCTAAATTAAACATTTACCAGAGCTCAGAGGACTGCGTGGGCGCTGTGTGTTGCTCTGGCACCGCTCGGGTGACTCTGCTGCCCTGCGTGCTGCCAGTGTACACGGCCACAGAACCAGGCTCTGGGGCTCTACGGCCCCAATCTAATGTGGATTAACACAGCTCCCAGAAGGACACGGGATACATGTCCTCTGNACTTCTTATGTTCCAGTTTGTGCCTGTTACTTCTTGTCACTGGGCACCACTGAAAAACGACTGGCCTCTTCCTCTTGACACCCACCCTTGAAGTATCTATAGGTGTTGATCAGATCCCACCTCAGCCTTCTCTTCTCCAGACTAAAAAGACCCAAGTCCCTCAGCCTTTCCTTTTAAGAGAGATGCTCCAGACCCCTCATCATCTTAATAGCCCTCTGCTGTACCCTCTCCAGCAGTTCTCTGTCCTTGAACTGGGGATCCCAGAACTGGACACAATGCTGCAGATGGGGCCTCCCCAGGGCAGAGCAGAGGGGGAAGATGACCCCCCTTTCACTTAACTGTGCTGCTACATGGACATGCATTAACTTTCCCCCCCTTTAATCCATGATCAGAGAAATAAGGAAAACGCCTGCTGCCATTGGTTGCATTCAAAGCTGACAACCAGGTGCATAGAATTCTTCAAAAGAATCCAAAGACTCAAAGTATTTCTTCCATCCCCTCTCCTGTTACTAAGTAAGCAGTTAACTCAAGGCCCCAAACTAACATCCCATTGGGCCGTGTCACAGAATCACCGAATATCAGGGATTGGAAAGGACCTTGAAAGATCATCTAGTCCAACCCCCTGCTAGAGCAGGTCACGCAGGAATGTGCCCCAGGTGGGTTTGGAATGTCCCCAGAGACAGAGACTCCACCACCTCCCTGGGCAGCCTGATCCAGGGCTCCACCACCCATGCCCAAAGTCTTGCCACACCATTGCTCAAAGAACCACCTCTTCTTCTGCAGGTGGCCAGGTGACAAGTTAAAGATGGAACCTGGTTTCAAGGTAGGATTAGCAAGGGCAGGAAGGTGCAGAAGACCCTCTTCTCACCACCCAGGGCTGATGCAGCCACAGACTAAATGTTTATGTACCCCTGAGTGAGCTGCGGCTCCTGGAGAGATCAGGAAAACACATTGCTTTCTGTACTCACTACTTGGTGTTTGGAGTTCAATTGAGCTCTCTTATTCATGAAGTGCTCAGGGATGGCCTGAGGAGAAAGGAAGACTCTACCACGGAGACCAAGGCTGCCCTTGTCCCTTCTCCAGGGCAACGTTTAATGCCACGAGGGATTTATCAGGTTGGAGCTGTTGAACCCAAGGCACACGACACATGTCCTGGAGCACAGCGATGCTTAAGCAGATTTACTTGGGGGTTAAGGAAAGTACCCAAATATAGCTTTGCTGTGCCTCTTAACCACCTCTCTTTCTCATCCATTTTTCAGGTCTGAGGGTGGTGGAAAGCCAGCCACAAGACAGAAGATGACAGCCTTGGTACAGTGCCTTAAAGTGAAGATGAAAGCAGCAGGTCGACATCCAGAGCAAAAATCACAACCATGGTAACCCCTGCTCTGCCAGGAGCCCCCAAAGCCTCTTCAAACCATTCTTCTGCCAAAGAGGAAACTTATTCCTAAATTCCTAATCACAGAATACTGGGGATTGGAAGGGACCTTGAAAGATCATCTAGTCCAATCCCCCTGCCAGAGCAGGAGCACCTAGAGCAGGTCACGGAGGACTCCCTAAAACTTATTCAAAAACCAAAGTCTGGATAAACTGGGCATTTATTTTTTGTTTATATAAAGACTGACAAATCCGTTTATGTAGTTACAGCTGTTTAAGACAGAAAGTAAGTCCCCACAAGGAAGAGGGAGAGACTCAATCAAGCCTTACTGCTAACAAGCAGTTGGAGAGTCCTTTCCAAGCTCCCCCTGGAGCGAGTGCAGAGGAAGGCAATGAAACTGGTGAAAGGCCTGGAGAATAAAGCTTATGAGGAGCCATTGAGGGAGTTGGGATTGTTTAGTTTGAGGAAGAGGAGGCTGAGGGGAGACCTCATCCCTCTCTACAACTGCTTGAAAGGGCATTGTAGAGAGGTTGGTGCTGGTCTCTTCTCACGGGCAATGAGCGATAGAACAAGAGGGAATGGCTGCAAGCTGCAGCAGGGTAGGGTTAGGCTGGACATGAGGAAAGAATTCTTCCCAGCAAGAGTAGTCAGTCAGTGGAATGGGCTGCCCAGGGAGGTGGTGGAGTCCCCATCCCTGACTGTGTTTCAGAGTAGATTGGATGTGGTGTTGAGGGATCTGGTGTAGGGAAGAACTTGTAGAGTGGGGCTGATGGTTGGACTTGATGATCCCAAGGGTCTCTTCCAACCAAATGGTTCTCTGACTGTAAGTATGACATACACGGATTGGTAGCGTTGCCATGAAATACGTAACAATCCCTTCAGCTGTGCCCTGATTACCCAGAGTGAGATGTCCCAAAAGTGGCCGAAATGTTCACAGAAATACTGTGCAGCAGTTCAGGTGCTTTTATTTCTGGCACACCTCTGATGTTGCTCTTGGTTGTCACCCACCATACAGTGATCTTGCCTGCCCAGCACCGACCTCACCAGGCAAACGCCGTGACTGGAAGAACCACTGTGCTCCTTTTTTCTCTATGGATTTGGTTCATCCTTACTTTGTAAGAGTGAAGTTAACATGACAGTGTTAAACACCACTCTCAACCAATTTCACACAAGCTTGTATTTATGGCACGGGCAGTATTACTGGTTATTTGCATTCCAGCATCATCTAAAGGCAGCAAGAGACACGTCAGGGAGGGCTGAGTGATGGAGCGGCAGCGGGAGCCGTGGGAATGAGCTGCCCAGATTTCACACCAGTTTTAAACTGAAAGAGGGGAGATTTAGATTAGATTTGAGGCAGAAATTCTTTGCTGTGAGGGTGGTGAGACACTGGAAGAGGTTGCCCAGAGAAGCTGTGGCTGCCCCATCCCTGGAGGGGTTGAAGGCCTGGCTGGATGGGGCTTGGAGCAGCCTGCTTTGGTGGGAGGTGTCCCTGCCCAGGGCAGAGGGGTTGGACCTCGATGGTCTTTAAGGTCCCTTCCAACCCAACCCATTCTGTGATTCTATGAATTGGTGGTGGGAGAACACTTGTGCAGCTGATGTTTGCAGGTGAGATTTCACAACCAGCTTAAGCCAGCTGAAGACCCTGATGGTGCCAAAGGGGTGTGGGAAACCAAAATGGCCCTTCTTGTAGCACCATCTGCTTATGCTGGGTTAGGGAATACATCAAACCCTTTGTCTCATCTATCAAAATATGGATAAAACTTATTATATTAGTAGAAGGTGTGAGGCTTAATTTGAAAACCAGCAAGAGCTCTGGGTCATCTGTTAGGGGTAGTTGAGAGCAAGGTTCTGCCAGTTGAAAGTCAGGCCTGCTAATAACGGCCAAACTGGCACAAATGGCAAGTAAAAAGTGGGCTGGAAGGGAATACCCTGCATTCCTAACCAGCCCATCACGGTGCTCTGCTGCAGGGATGAAACCCACGTGCTGTTGAGTTCCCCAAAGAGTATATTCTCCCCAGAAACAGCGTGGCTGCCATGAATTAGGCTCCTGGAACAAAAGATTCTGTCTTCAGTACTCTGTACTAGAGACAGACAGTAAGTCTGGAGTGGAAAGGTGACAAAACCAAAAGATTATATACAAAAGGGTTTGGCAAAAAGGCTTTTTTTCCAAACACAGCAGCTTTGCACAGTCCAGTACAGTGACCCCCTCGGCCTTTGCTATTACAGCACCAGCTTTTGTAACAGAGATTCTTGTTGGTGGTTCCAGCGAAGGACAAGCTTCACAAGGACACGGATGTCAAACCCGTGTCCCAGCCCAGGGGGAGGCACACGGGCAGCGCAGTCCCTACGGCCACGAAACCCATTCTGTGGCTAAAACCAGTAACTCCAGTCTTCAACCAGTATCCATCCACCTATTTTAACTGGGAGTTAAACCAGATCCAACCTCAATATCCAGTACACATCTGTCCTGGCATCCCAGGACAGCACTAGCTTTATCAGACAAACCCAAGAATGCCAAGGTGTAAGGACAGAGCTCTCTGCTTCAACGGGGGGACTGGAAACTGCTCCTTCCCTGGCAGAAAGGAAGAAGCACAGCAGAGGTTAGGGGGTTCTTCTCACCAGCAGTCTTGTGCTGTGGTAGCTGCACACCTCACACGCTGGAAGGGGCCAACACGAAGCAGAGCCTGATTTAAATGAAGATTTGAATGAAGTGTACACACAACCCTGTGCACTTCTTTAAAAAAATGAAAAAATAGCATTAACACTTTAGTTTCATTTCTCCCTTTGTCACTTCCCTTTCTCAGTTGACAGTCAGCCAGCTGGTTAGCTGCTCTGAGCGTGCACCCTCATTCCCAGGTTGAGCCAGTGCTCACCCAATTGGGCACTGGGCAGCTCTGCACCACACCACCGCTCTGTAATACCCAACCACAGCGCCCTGCCGCTTCCCTCAGCTGGTGGCTGCACCCCGAGTGACGGCACCTGCAGGAGCTCAGCAGCAGCAACTGCTTCACAGAGAAACAAGAGACAGTCAATAGCTTCTTTCCGTGGAGCACAGCTGGAAAAGGGAGCTGTTGCCTCCCCAGAGACAAAAAATCACCATGATGGATGATGGCTCACCATTACGTGGCTCTGGTCGAGCGGGTGACCGTGCTTTACTCTGGTTTTGCTCCCCCTACAAACACTTCAGAGAGATTTTAAAAGGAGAGAGAAATACCTGACAAATGCATGTCAGAATTTTAACCCAAAGCAAACTTTCAGGAAGCCTGTTCTAGCCATGTACAAAGTGGGTAGGGTTTGTTTTTTTTTAACCAAACAAAAAAGCACCCCAATTCAATAGCCTTCTTCCTGAAACTGGATGGTAAAAAGATGCCAAACTGGAACAGGATACAACAAGCTGACGTTTTGTGCAGAGGAAATCTCCGCAAATTAAAAATTACCTTGGTTATTTCTTAAATAGCATGACTTCTTCAAGCAAAACTGCAGACTATTTAAATGAAAATCATTTGCAACACAGTTTGGAATAGCCCTTCAAATGTTCTTCCACCTTTGCCCGCCTCCCAGGCGCAAGAAAGCCTTCAGTAAAATAGAGAAACCTGCTCCAACCGTTATGAAAGTGAATACCACTGATTTCTGAACAAGAAAAAAAACCCCCACAGTCAAGCTTCCACTTCAAAGCACTATCTAAAGATGAATTTACTTGACCTTTTGGCAGTGTACAATGGAACAGAAGTCAAAGGTATCCAAGTGCTTCCATCCTCTAAACAAACTCAGCCCCATGCCTATGAGAAATTCCCTTTGTGCTAGGACAGAGCACGCTTTTCAGAATGAAATGTTTAAGCTAATAAAGCTTCATGGACGCCTCGAAGAGGGCAGACAAGTCTTCTTCTGTCTGGGGACGTGGGGATAGTTTAGTCACTCTCTCCTGCAAGATTGAAGAAAAACCAGATTACAGAAGGTTGCCAAAAGAATTATTCAAACAGTAACTGAACCCTGTGCCTTTGTACTAACGTCCTTCAGAGACAACAACAAGGTTTTGCAAATAAGTAATCAAGCAATTAAAGTGGAAGCATCAACTGTACAGTACTTTCAATTAGTTAAAATTGCCTATAATTAAATAGACAGAGGTAAGATCAGTGATGTGCTCCATGGTCAAGGAGGCCAACAGCACCCTGGTCTGGATCAGGAACAGCATGGGGAGTAGGACTCAGGAAGGGATTTTCCCCGTCCTGGGCACTGGTGAGGCTCCATCTCAAGTGCTGTGTCCAGTTTTGGGCCCCTCACCACAAAAAAAAGACATTGAAGTGCTGGAGCTGGTCCAAAGAAGGGCAACAAAGCTGGTGAGGGGTCTGGAGAACAAGTCTTGTGAGGAGCAGCTGAGGGAGCTGGGGGTGTTCAGCCTGGAGAAAAGGAGGCTGAGGGGAGACCTTCTCGCTCTCTCCAACTCTCTGGAAGGAGGGTGTAGCCAGGGGGTGTGTGTCGGTCTCTTCTCTCACGTCACAGGTGATGGGACAAGGGGAAACAGCCTCAAGTTGTGCCAGGGGTGGTTCAGGTTGGAGATCAGGAAGAAGTTTCACCTGGAAAGGGCTATTGCACATGGGAATGGGCTGCCCAGGGAAGTAACCACTTCCAGGCACCATCCCTGGAGGGATTTAAAAGACGGGTTGATTTAGTGCTTAGTGATGTGGTTTAGTGACGGGTTGTTGTTTTTCCTCAGGGTTAGGTTGATGGTTGGACCAGATGATCTCGAAGGTCCCTTCCAATCTAGACAATTCTATGATTCTGACTCTGCAAGATTAAACATGGAGTTTGGCTGTAGAGTCAAGTACTTCAAACACGGGCCTTGTCAGTCACAGATGTCAGCGCAGTGGTGGAGGGTGTCCTGGGAATACAGCCCATTTTAAAATTCATTTGCCAACACTGGAACCAGGAGGCAAATATTTAGGGACCAAAATTTTCAAAATATGACATCTCTTGAAGGCCAGACCTGCTGCAGACGGGAAGAACAAACAGTGCCTGCAGCTCAGACTCCGAGACACAGCGAGGGACGGCAGGGAAACTGCTTAATAAACAGCCTGACACTTTGGAATCAGGATCTGAGATAGCTGTGCTTGGTCTTCATCTGCACAGTGATTCAATAGAACTTTTGGGTGCTGCAATGGAACCCAGGGATCTGCTTCACCGCTCTGCTTGGCAAAACAACCACAGCAGCAGGGATGGCACTTCAGGAAAGCCCCAGGTGGCTGAGGATGAGGGGTAGGAATTGCTGCTGCAGAAACACTCAGCTGAAAGGGCCCCACGGGAAGGTATCCTGACTGGCTACGGGTAGTACTTCTATGCTTTCAACATTCAGGGATCTTAACTTTTATTGAAAGACCGGGGAGAGTTCACTATCTGCATATATACCCTATCTATACCATAAATACCTTTTAGATGAAAGGTATTATGATGAAATACCCTGTGATTCAGTGTATTTTAACAATACAGGGTTTCTTCTGCTACCGCCTGTTTCAACATCTTCCTCATGGAAGATCCAGTAAAAGCTCTAAATTCCTTTCCCCTTCCAGCCCTCTTCCACGTGGGAGACAGCGGATGTCATTTGCTAGGGGCCTTGCCTCATGCATGGAGTGGGATGGTGGGGAAGGGGCTCCTCCAGCCCCCTGCCTCGGGGAGGGGGGAGGCTCAGCTCAGAGACCCGGGGGGGCAGCCACGCGCCGCCGGCTGCAGCTTGATGCTGCGACCGCTGCCCTTCCCTCTCGCCCCGCGGGGCTGCAATTTGCGGGCAGGCTGGATGTGGTTACACAGCCAGAGGCCACCACATGTGAACTTAACGTGTGAAACCATTGGCCAGGCGTACTGGGAAGTCAGCTGTGAGATGTTCACAGCTCGTAACCACGATGAGTCTGAGAAGAGAAGCTCTGCGTGCACAACTTTACCATGAACAGCTTTGCTGGTGCAGCAGGAGCAACCAAATGAGACCTCCTTCCCCAACCCCCTGACCACTGCTGCTACACCCACAGATCCGGCCCAGGGAGAGGCAGGTTCTTCTATGCACTTCTGAAACCAGATAGAAAATTCAAGCAGCACTAGGGCAAAAGAGTATATACAGTAGCTTTCCAGTACCTACAGGAGAGCTGGAGAGGGACTCTGGCAAGGAGTGGAGCAATAGGATGAGGGGTAATGGTTTTAAACTGAAAGAGGGAGGATTTAGATGAGATACCAGAAAGAAATTCTTTGCTGTGAGGGTGGTGAGACACTGGAAGAGGTTGCCCAGAGAAGCTGTGGCTGCCCCATCCCTGGAAGGGTTGAAGGCCAGGCTGGATGGGGCTTGGAGCAACCTGGTCTGGTGGGAGGTGTCGCTGCCCAGGGCAGGGAGGTTGGAACTCCATGACCTTTAATGTTTCTTCAACCCAAACCATTCAATGATTCTGTGATACCTCTTTCCCCATCCCTGACCAGTGCTGCTACGCTCACACATCTGGCCAAAGAAAAGGCAAAGATTCTTCTATGCACTTTCTACACCAAATGCAAATTCAAGCAGCACTAGGGGAAAAGCTTGTTGTTTTTTTCAGACTCACAATATGCAAAGCTTAACAACTTCTCTCCCAAGTCACAGGACAAGAGGAAACAGCCTCAAGTTGTGCCAGGGGAGGTTCAGATTGGATATTAGGGAAAAGTTTCACCCAGAAAGGGTTATTGCTCACTGGCATGGGCTGCCCAGGGCAGGGGTTGAGGCACCATCCCTGGAGGGATTTAAAAGAGGGGTTGACACAGTGCTTAGAGACATGGTTCAGTGATGGTTTTGGTCAGCATTAGGTTGATGGTTAGACTTGATGATTCGAAAGGTTTATTCCAACCCAGACAATTCTATGACCTTATGATTTTAACTCAGTGCTCAGTCCATTTGTCAGGCTTCTATTAGGATGCTCTGGGCCAAATCATGGTTTGGCAGCCCTGTGCTCCAAGATGGACAGAGTTATTTATAAAGCCACACAGGGTGAAAGGTGAAGATCGCCCCGGCAGACTGCAGCATTTCACTGGATCCTCCAGCCCCTCAATGTCTTTTTTGTGGTGAGGGGCCCAAAACTGGACACAGCACTCAGATGGGGCCTCACCTGTGCCCAGTACAGGGGATGGTCATTTCCCTGGTCCTCCTGGCCACACTGTTCCTGATACAGGCCAGGATGCTGTTGACCTTCTCGGCTACCTGAGCACACTGCTGCAAACTTCAAGCATAACCTTTTGTCCCTACAGAGTTCCCACCCCTAATCCTGGCAGTTGGAGTAGATTAGGTTTGTTTTCCTGCACCCTTTCCTTTTCACACACCCTGAACACTCATTAGTACCACCACCACTGCACCACACTGCCTTGCTGATGTGAATGGGTCAGTGATATATTCCAAAGAAAACCTACTGCAAGATGAAAAGAAAAAAAACCCCAAAGATTAAACTATATGGACTACTCCTGTGGGTAATAATGGACTACCAAGGAACAGGGTTTCATCATGCTACGTCTCACATACAGAATTGAGGTTTGAGAACCTACTCAGTCTTCTCATTTTACACAGTACAATTAATCACCAGTGCTGTGAGACGACAGTAAATGAACTAAAAGTCAATTTGAGCTAAGCCAGCAAACAAACAACAAACCACTTCAACATCTTTTGGTGGAGAACCTTCTCCCTCCCCCCAACCCCCCTACATGCCTTCATTGAGATGTTGTGCTTGTGATGACCCCAACCCAATTGTTCTAAAGGAGCATATTTATCTAAATAAACCTCCATCACCCCCCAAAACAATCTACACACATAACCTATGTGATGGGTGCTCAGAGACTTTAGTTTTCTTCCTGGTTTTGCCACTGTTCTGTTGTGTGTGATCCTGAAGAGTCGCAGCTTTGTGCCATTTTCTCAGGTATAGAGCAGGAATATTAATATTTACACTCTGTTGTGAGCTGCTCTGAGATTTATGAATGAGAACTAAACATAGTAAGAGGCACTGCTGTAAAGAGGGAGTAACCTTTCAGCCTACAAACTTTCCATTTTCTCCATAGTGTTTATTTCCCATTCTCCGTGGTGGAACTAAATCTGAAGTAGACAGAACAGTCCATAGCATATGAATCAACCTGTGTTTTTTTACAAGGAAGACACTGGATTTTGCTTTTGGAGTGGTGTGTTGCTCTTTGCAGTGTCTTTGTGAGCACTGAAACAATAAAGGGTATTACAAGTTTAATCTACATTGTCCCAGGGGACTTTATTTCAAATTCTGATGGGGGTCAGTGGAACAAAAAGCCATCTGGGAAGAAAAATGCAACTTCTCAATATGGAAAAGTTTAATGCAAAGTGAGCTTGATCACAGCACTTGGTATTAAGGCTCTATCTATCACCCATCCTGCATACACAATTAAGGGAGATCGTTATGAAAATGCAGTATCTTCTACAAAAACCAAAGGTCTATGAAAAACATCCTCTTTTTTTAAGAAGCATGATGTTTAAAAACCCACCCAAATCAAACCCAACCCGACCCTTAGCCATTCTGAATCCCTGTGAAGGAGAGGCTGCAGCACGCACTCCAGCTCACTGGAAAGTAAAACCTAACCTGTGCAGAGACACAAAACGCAGTTTGACTGTCCATCATTTGCTCCATTTTCACTCCTTGCACGTAGGCCTAGAAGTAACATTTGCTTGAAGAGAAACCCTTCTGCTTTCTCAAGAAATCTGTTCTTTGTATTTGATGTGAACAACTGTTTTGCTTTCTGTCTTACCTGAGGCAGAGTGCCTTTGACTAAGGCCGGGATGTCTGCTTTGGAATAACCGATTGCAGCTAAGCCATCATCGACATTCAGATCAAACAGGAACTTCCGGAGCGTCTCTGCCAAAATAAACCCCGCATCTTTCACTCTGGCAGCGCGGATGTCAGCCCCTAAAGTGAGACATAATGCCTTGACTGTGGGGTGGAGAGAAAGGAGGAAGCCTGTTCTGGATTTAATTTAATCTTAATATCAGCCGAATTCGTATCCATACATAACAGTCACTGCCCTAAAAGCAACAGGAAGCAAAAAGCCAGAGGATTCACCCTTCGCTTCACAGTTGACAGAGTTTGTAAAAGGTGAAATAAAACAAGATGAGAAGCAGGTAACTGCTGCCAGAAAGACTAACTGCCACCTGGGGTTAACTTCCTCTCCCTCTGTGGATATGGGGAGAAGCACTTTTCAGCCTGACTAACCGCTGGGAGGAAAGAAGCTGACACATGAGCCTCAATGGCATCTATTTTTTATGGTCAGGGTGCCAAATGGTAACTTTATTTTAAGACCTTGACTTTGCTGACATCTAGAGGACGTGGAAACCACTGACTGTGCTCAGTTTAATGTCCAATTGCACATTCAAAGGACTCGAGCTTGCAAGCTGAGAAACACGGAGACGGCAGGGCAGAGTCTGAGGGGTTAAGTAAACCCTCAGTGCTCCTTGAATTTGGGCTGAGTTGTGTAGGGTAAGACAGAGCTGAAGAGGAGGAAAGAGTATCTTTGAAACATCTAGTGAACACTAATGAAAGCATCAATATAAAATGTAGAATCATAGAATCATAGAATCATTTAGGTTGGAAGAGACCCCCGGGATCATCAAGTCCAACCATCAGCCCTACTCTACAAGTTCTCCCCTACACCAGATCCCTCAACACCACATCCAATCTACTCTGAAACACAGTCAGGGATGGGGACTCCACCACCTCCCTGGGCAGCCCATTCCACTGACTGACCACTCTCTCTGTGAAAAACTTTTTCCTCATGTCCAGCCTAACCCTACCCTGCTGCAGCTTGCAGCCATTCCCTCTTGTTCTGTCGCTCATTGCCCGTGAGAAGAGACCAGCACCAACCTCCCTACAATGCCCTTTCAAGCAGTTGTAGAGAGTGATGAGGTCTCCCCTCAGCCTCCTCTTCCTCAGACTAAACAACCCCAACTCCCTCAATCAATCCTCATAAGCCTTGTTCTCCAGGCCTCTCACTAGCTTTGTAAGATCACCAATATTTCTTATAGAATAACTTGCCTCCCCTCCTTCAACCAAAGGCCAGAATTTATTCAAGTAAGTATTGATAAAACCACGCCCAGAGAGAAGACACAGATTCCTCCACAGGATCTCTTTTCAAAGTGAGCTGAGCTAAATTTGTTCTCTGTGTAACCTCAATGATGTTACACCGGAACTATGTTAGGTCCAAGGGCCACAATGGAGAGATGAGTAAGAGCACAGCATAGCTGCAGGAAAAATATTTGCTGTGACCCTCTTGCAGTTCAGTGTTACACTCAAAGGGTGTTAAATGCACAGAGGAACAGCAAGGCCATTTGAGGGGCTCAGATATTTAGTAATGCTGGCAGTACTGTGGGAGAGAATGGCTGGGAAAAATTGACAGATAAGGTATGACAGAGTCTTGTACAAAGTCCTGTGCTAGTGGGGTTCTGCCACACAGTCTGAGTTTATCCTGGGTTTTGCTGTAGAGGAGCAACTGGGACATAAATCCAGTATCTTCAGATTGTGAAGTCAAAGAGAAAGGGAGGAGGGACAAAAAAGAACAGTAAATGTGTAAGGGCAGTTTTAAAATATTGCTATAGCTCCAGCACTTTTTGCTCAACCTAAAGGATACACCAGCCTTTGACTGCACTCAGAACACTTCTGGCCACACGCACACCTCTTTCAACTGTTTCAGAATCCACCCAGGGAGGTACCAAGCTTTTCCTGGCTGTACCCTAATTCACAGCTGTACATATATAACTATTTAGTAATCTGTGCCCTGTCATAAAGTACCTCCTTACTCATGGCATTTGGCAGCCTGACAGGTTTGAATCAGCTACTGTAGTCAGTTGGACTCTGGACTGGAATCAGAAGTAAACACCCCAAGTGGGAATTCACAAACCCAGTTCCAGGCGACATTTGCAGCAAGGCAGGGAGTAACACAGTTTAAATTTCTATTAAGAAAATTAACAGAGCTTTTAGAGACAGAATTTTTGGCAGCACATTGATACCACAAACCCTAAAGGAACTGCTTTTTAACCACTTGCTTTAAAACCAAGGAGCCATAGTCATATCCTCTGATATGCTGTACTGACCAGGCTTTCCAGAAATGTTTTCTGAGTTGTATGCTTTTGCTGGGAGAATACAGCCATTTTGTAGCTTAGGATATGATTCCAGATTCGTGTGTGTGTTCTGGGTTTGCCTGCATACTTTGAAGGAAGGCTGAACAAACCTCGTGGACAACTTTTGGAAAACAAACAGAATTTTCCCCCAGTGTGTTTCTTCTGACCAGGTTGTTTCACATCCTTTTTAAAATGCCATGATATTTTCTTCATCTGTACCATGTCCCACTCTTCCCTGAAACCCACAAAGCTTTCAGATTACTTGCAGGAGGAAGCCATACATGTGACTGATTGCTGTGACTCGCACACAGAAGGCTGACCATACAAGGGACCAAGCATGGATTTTCTAAATACCAGAAAAATTGCCCTAACCACTGTCTCTCTAGGCTGCTGGGCACGTGGCTGTGACTGGTCATAAGCCAGCGTGGCTATTAGCTGCAGTGTAGCTACAACACAGTCTAGTGCAGACAAAAGACCTGAAGTTAGGTATAAACAGATGAGCCCGCTGCAGAGCCATGCTGTCACAGCTAGAAGCAGAAATGGCCACATTCACCCAATTCTGAGCCATCACAGATGTGTCCACAGAATAGCTACTCCCTGCTTTCCCTTGGCATCCTCCACTGAGAAAATCCAACGCCTGCAAACAAGCTCATTACAAAGACTGAAACGCACAGTTGTGTGCCCCAGAAAAAGAGCAGGAGTGATTCAGAACATCACTCCTTCCCAATTCATTGCCACAGCATGAAATTTGTTAGGCAAAATGCTTCCTTTTAGCTAAACAGATGCACCTAAGTACTGGATTGCTTTACAGTGTCTACTCTAAACCGCTCTCCATAAAGCATCAAGAGAGATACCAGTCACAGCTATTCCATCCTGATTTGTAACAGATCTACAGTCAGATTCAGCTGTCCAGTTTTCCAGGTAAGAAGAAGATTTAGAATCATAGAATCATAGAATCATAGAATCATTTAGGTTGGAAGAGACCCTTGGGATCATCAAGTCCAACCATCAGCCCCACTCTACAAGTTCTCCCCTACACCAGATCCCTCAACACCACATCCAATCTGCTCTTAAACAGAGTCAGGGATGGGGACTCCACCACCTCCCTGGGCAGCCCATTCCACTGACTGACCACTCTCTCCGTGAAAAACTTTTTCCTCATGTCCAGCCTAACCCTACCCTGCTGCAGCTTGCAGCCATTCCCTCTTGTTCTGTCGCTCATTGCCCCTGAGAAGAGACCAGCACCAACCTCTCTACAGTGCCCTTTCAAGCAGTTGTAGAGAGTGATGAGGTCTCCCCTCAGCCTCCTCTTCCTCAAACTAAACAACCCCAACTCACTCAATTGATCCTCATAAGCCTTGTTCTCCAGGCCTCTCACCAGCTTCGTTGCCCTCCTCTGTACTCGCTCCAGCACCTCGATATCTCTCTTGTGCTGAGGTGCCCAGAACTGGACACAAGACTCCAGGTGTGGCCTCACCAGTGCTGAGCACAGGGGGACAATCACCTCCCTACTGCTGCTGGTCACACTATTTTTTATGCAAGCCAGGATGCCCTTGGCCTTCTTGGCCATTTCTCCACCTTGCTTCTCTAACTACATCATCCAATATCAAAATTTGCCATTATGTTACCTAAGTTTGCGTCATGTGTAACTCAGTGAGAATCTTGTTTTTTTAAACTTAGACTCCTGCAACAAACAACTGCAATTGTTTGCACGCTTTTTCTTCTTTTTTTTTCCTCCTCCCAAAAAGCCATTTTGGAAGGAATTTGATGTGTATGAGTAAGATGTATCCATAGAGATTCCTACCTAGTATCTCTGCAGCTTCCAAGTGCCGCTCAGGATGTATCTGTGCCGTGAAAGCAAACACTGCTGGGGATGTCAGCACCACTGAAAGGCCATGTGGCTGGGGAAAAAAAAAGAAACAAACAAGAAAGAAAATAAAATAAAGAGTAAAATCACATCAGCTTCCATGTGCTTTAATGCTCATTAAAGAGGGAGAGGAGGCTGAGGGGAGACCTCATCCCTCTCTACAACTGCTTGAAAGGACATTGTAGTGAGGTTGGTGCTGGTCTCTTCTCACGGGAAATGAGCGACAGAACAAGAGGGAATGGCTGCAAGCTGCAGCAGGGTAGGGTTAGGCTGGACATGAGGAAAAGGATTTTCACAGAAAGAGTGGTCAATCAGTGGAATCAGCTACCCAGGGAGGTGGTGGAGTCCCTATCCCAGACTGTGTTACAGAATAGGTTGGATGTGGTGTTGAGGGATCTGGTGTAGGGGAGAAGTTGTAGAGTAGGGCTGATGGTTGGACTTGATGATCCCAAGGGTCTCTTCCAACCTAAATGATTCTATGATTAATGTGACATAACAGAGGACTGAAACACGTAACACCAAAACAAAGATAAACCAAGTTTTTACCACTAAAGAGTGATCCACATTATAATCCTTTGGTTTATAACTTTTCACCAAGCCAGATATAGGGTAAGACATTCCATGGCTGGAACAGAGAGTAGAGAGAAAGTGGTCAGAGCAGCTCTCCTGGCATTTGGAAGATTTGTGTTCAGTCCCTGCTGTGGTCAGTCTTCTGTATGAAAGCCTCCTAGGTACAGATACTCAAAAGGTACTTAGGTACAGAAACAGTATGGATACTGGGGAGAGACAACTCCCACCTCTCTGCACCTGAGGGCCCCAGCTGTAAAAAACCAACAGCTCCTTCCTTTGTGAGTGTGAAGTTGTGTTTCTCCACTGACTGGCCTGAAAGATATCCAGCTGCTGAAGTAATACAGCTACACCCAAACTGGCATAATCTGCATCCCTACCTGGTCACACACTGCCTGAGAAAAATAAACACTAATCATAAAGTATAATTAAAAAGCGGATTTGCTCAAACAAAAGGAATGAAAGGAAGGTCTCTGAAGGGGCTGACTGCCAGTAACTTCTCCACACAGCTGAGGCTTGGGCTTTGCCTCTGTGAGATTTTCACCCAAACGAACCTACGTTGCCTTGTGACACGATTTACGGCCCATTTCAGCCTGCTGAGCGCCCTCCCCGCAGACCCACTTACAGAGGGTTGCATCAGGCCAGGAATGGCACCCCACTGCCTCACTGCTGCCTCAGGGCACAACAGCTGGTGGGAAACTCAACATTTTGAATGCTAGAGATGGTGGGTTGGCTTGTGGGTTTTTTGTTTCCCCTTCTAACTATGGTTTTTACTACCAAGGAAGGTAAAGAAGCCCATGTTTAGTAATTTTCAGATGGCTGGATTTGAGAATCACCAGCCAGAATATACAATTCTCATACAAATAGCTGCCAAGAGCCCATTGATTGCTCTCAACACGCATCTCCCCCTGCATCACAGGCCATGCTACAACATAGTCAGCAACAAAGGCAGTGATGTCTTTGGCAATCTGAAGCAAACACTAGCTAGAAGCTGACCTCAGAAGGGGTTAAACGCTTTTCTGTACTCACCAGAGGTGAACACCAGCATTGCCAAAGCCAATGCCAGCAAAAGCACTTGCCAGGTGCATCTTGGCTCTGGCTTCACGGTCTTCAGGGTCTCTGATGGCTCTGTGCACCGTGGAGACGATGGTACCAGTGAATTCACAAACTGATTGGCAACTCAGGGTGGAGAAGGGAGAGAGGGTTTCTTTAGGGACAGATATAAAATAAGCCTCTAAGATAAGCTGAGACAAAAATGCTGGAAATAGGATTGAATCCTGGTCAGTCAGTGGAATCAGCTGCCCAGGGAGGTGGTGGAGTCACCCTCCCTGACTGTGTTTAAGAGCAGATTAGATGTGGTGTTGAGGGATCTAGTGTAGGGGAGAACTTGTAGAGTAGGGCTGATGGTTGGACTTGATGATCCCAGGGGTCTCTTCCAACCTAAATGATTCTATGATTCTATGGTTCTATGAATCACACTTCAGTCACAGAACAATCCTGCTTCTGGATCAGTAAATAGATCAAAAGGGTTCAGTGAGGGGCAAGTTTCCTTTCACTTTTCCAAAAACTGAGTAAATGGAGTGAATTGAGCCAAATTCACCTCAGTGATGGTTTAAACAATTCTACTTAGGAGCTTTGGCAATCCTATGCATGGCTCCAAGACCACTCCAGCTTTCTTACCATCTCATTAGGTGGTGGTCTGGACCCAACGACCTGTGCATGGAGAAGCCAAGGCTCCTTGTCTTCCTACACATCAGATTGTTTGTGTGGTTTGACAACACAGAGAAAAAGGTCTCGTGGGTAGATCCCACAGGAACAATAAACCACTGCTTTAACTAGCCAGGTACTGTAAAAAGTCTTCTACAAAAAACAAACCCACACTGATCATTAATGGGAGAGCACATGGTACACAAAAGCTGTACACAGGCTAAAACTTTGTTGGAATGGATCAAACCCAACTCCCAGCTAAGACAAAACTTAATCTAAATTGAAAGTCTTCTAAGTATGAACTAGTTTCCAGTAGATGCATAATTTTGCACATTCGTAAGTGCATGTGGTTACCTTCTTGATGGATGCATAGGTATCTTAATTTTCACTGAAGGTCATGGATACTGCACCAGCAGTACTTTCTTCAGTTTGCTGTGTATTGCCTTACACCAGCATAAAGGATTCTTGAAAAGAACTACGTGAATGCTGCTCCCATATTAACCGAGCAGCTTAAAACACTCTTCACGGAGGACTTATAAAATAGATCCACAGAGGCATGAAAAAGCTACTTCCCCAAACCCATAGAACCCTAGGATCATTCAGGTTGGAAAAGACCCCCTTGGGATCATCGAGTCCAGCTCTCTACAACTGCTTGAAAGGGCATTGTAGAGAGGTTGGTGCTGGTCTCTTCTCACGGGCAATGAGCGACAGAACAAGAGGGAATGGCTGCAAGCTGCAGCAGGGTAGGGTTAGGCTGGACATGAGGAAAAGGTTTTTCACAGAGAGAGTGGTCAGTCAGTGGAATGGGCTGCCCAGGGAGGGGGTGGAGTCACCCTCCCTGACTGTGTTACAGAGTAGATTGGATGTGGTGTTGAGGGATCTGGTGTAGGGGAGAACTTGTAGAGTGCGGCTGATGGTTGGACTTGATGATCCCAAGGGTCTCTTCCAACCTCTATGATTCTATGATTCTATGAAAACCTTTTTGCCTTATTTGAGCCTAAAATTCAAGCTCTTCTAAGCATCCCTTTTTGTGTGTCTGAGACTGAAGGCCCTGCGAAGGAGGTGGCTGTGGAACGCGTTACCTTTTCAAATACTTGGCCACAATGCGCAGAGCGTGAAGAGCCCAGACGTCACTGATGGGGTTGCTGCCTTGGTAAGCTGGTCGGGTGACTGGGTTTGCAGGGCAGGGACTGCGCATGTTGTAAGGAAGAGCAGTGTACGATTCCAGAGCGTGGCTAGAAGAAAGATTTCAAAATATGAGAATCACAGAATCATCACAGAATCATATCAGCGCCCTTTCACTCCCCCGCTGCCCTCTGAATGCAGGTTCTGCTCATTTGCTTCTGGTGTTTAACAAAAATGGAAATACAATCTCGTAGACAACTGGGAGAAAGCTGGGCTGGCACCTCTGAAGGGCTTCCCCCTCTGACAGACAGACAGGTGGACAATCTCAATCTATCCACTCACACCCTGCTTAAAGTAAGGTTGGCTCTTTCACTGAGGAGCGCTATGCACCTGCAATGGGTGCCTTTCGTTCCTGCAGGACAGGAACCCTCAGTGGCTTCAGCACTGGAAGCATTGTAAACCACCTTTCTTTTAAAAGTAGAAAATTAGGACTACGATACTTAAGGTAGGTGGAACTGCTAACAGCCTAATCTCCCAGATACTCCTGAATGTGGCTACACAAAGAAGGGGCAATGACTACGTTGCTACGTTTGGATGTAGAGAACTGTTGTTATTTATGAACAAACACCTCAATTCCATGACAGACATCGCAGCTCAGAGTGCTCCACCAAGCTCAATGACCCAGCCTCCTTATCCATCTATCAGTTTAACACACACAACACCCAGAGGCAAAATAAACTCTGGCCTTTCTGAACAGAAACCTCCCTGCTTTTTGGGCAGTTGACACCTGCAGGTTTAAGACCAAGAAGTTTGTGCCAAGTGAGAAATAAGTACATAATGAAAGAGGTTCTGAAGAGGATGATAACTGGGCTAAGACCTGCCAGCATCCCACAAGCCTTCACTAACTTTTGTTGACCCATCGTGAATTTTATTGGGAAATCCTTGTTCTCTATTCCCTGCCCTGTCCATGACACACGCTTAACAGGGGGGAATCATAGAATCATTTAGGTTGGAAGAGACCCTTGGGATCATCGAGTCCAACCATCAGCCCACCTCTACAAAGTTCTCCTCTACACCAGATCCCTCAACACCACATCTAATCTACTCTTAAACACAGTCAGGGATGGTGACTCCACCACCTCCCTGGGCAGCCCATTCCACTGACTGACCACTCTCTCTGTGAAAATTGTTTTCCTCATGTCCAGCCTAACCCTACCCTGCTGCAGCTTGCAGCCATTCCCTCTTGTTCTGTCGCTCATTGCCCGTGAGAAGAGACCAGCACCAACCTCTCTACAATGCCCTTTCAAGCAGTTGCAGAGAGGGATGAGGTCTCCCCTCAGCCTCCTCTTCCTCAAACTAAACAATCCCAACTCCCTCAATCCATCCTCATAAGCCTTATTCTCCAGGCCTCTCACCAGCTCCGTATCCCTCCTCTGCACTCGCTCCAGCACCTCGATATCTCTCTTGTGTTGAGGTGCCCAGAACTGGACACAAGACTCAAGGTGCAGCCTCCCCAGTGCTGAGCACAGGGGGACAATCACCTCCCTCTCTGCTCTGCCCTTGTAAGTCCCCATCTGGAGCACTGTCTCCAGTTCTGGGCTCCCCAGTTCAAGAAGGACAAGGAATGGCTGGAGAGGGGACAGCAAAGGGCCACAAAGATGATTTAGGGGCCTGGAACACCTCTCTTAGAAGGGAAGGCTGAGGGAGCTGGGTCTCTTTAGCTTGGAAGAGACGGAGGGGTGACCTTATTGTATGTAAATATATAAAGGGTGAGTGTCAGGAGGATGGAGCCAGGCTCTCCTCAGTGACATTCAATGATAGGACAAGGGGCAATGGGTGCAAGCTGGAACAGAGGAGGTTCCACTTAAATATGAGGAAAAACTTTTTCACAGTGAGGGTGAATGAACAGTGGAAGGGGCTGCCCAGAGGAGTTGTGGAGTCTCCTTCTCTGCAAACGTTCAAAACCCACCTGGACAAGTTCCTGTGCAACTCCTCTGGGTAGATCTGCTTCGGGGGCAGAGGGGTGTTGGACTAGATGGTCTCCAGAGTTCCCTTCCAACCCCGTATCATTCTGTGATTCTGTAATTTTGACTAATCATCTACTTGATCTCTTAAAAAGGGACACCTGGACTCTTTTCCTGACAACAACCATCCTGGAAGCAAATAGTTTGTCCAATGCACTGCAAAAAACTTACAATTTCTGCAAGTAAGGGTTTTGTTTCCATACGTTTTGAGGGAGGCAGTGAAATTACATCGGAGAAACATTTAACAGAGATCACCTTAACCAGAACAGAAAAGAGAGAAAAAAAGACTACCCTGTTCTGCTCCCAAAATATATTTTCTCTACAGTCATCATAGCAAATATACAAAATTGCAATGAATTCAAGCAGCAGGCTATGGAGACAACTCACCAAAGCACATCAAAGCCACTGTTGGCCACTATTCGCTCAGGCATGGACAGCGTATGCAAAGGATCAATGATGCCTAATGTTGGCTTAATGGCTCTTGAAGCAATACCTGCAATATGTAATTGAGGAAAATGAGTTATAGGTTATTTGCAATAAAATAGGGCACGACAAGTTTAAGGTTTGAAGCACAACAATACAGAGGGGAAATGAGCTCCACAAGAGCGCTCAATGGAGTTAAACCTAGCTGG